>VXBT01012612.1:37127-262898 GCA_013400235.1 Oriolus oriolus
TATATATATATACATATATATATATATATATATATATAAATGTATATATATATATGTATGTATGTATGTATGTATGTATAAGCTGGTGGGAGTTACCTGGAAGAGGTGCTGATCTGGGTTCAGGAAAGGGGGTTCTGGCATTGCTCAGTGGGTGGTGAGCAATTGCATTGTGCATCACTCTTTTTTCTGGTCTTACTATCATTAATGTTATCATTTACCATTATTATTGTATTGTACCTGACTTTTAATTATGAAACTGTTCTTATCTCAACATAAAAGTTTACTTTTATTCTCGTCCCCATTCTACTGGGCCAGGGAGAGAGGGAGGGTTGAGTGAGCGGCTGCATGGTGCTTAACTTCCAGCTGGGCTTAAACCATGGCAATATTTAACCTAGTCAAATCTCCCATGGTGTGGAGGTAGAAACCTGAGAGAATTAATCTGTTTTAGCACTAAACCAAACTTTACATCTCTCTTGGAAGAAAAACCCATTGTTATTAAACTGTTAGAAATGAAAAGCCTGCTTTTCGAACCGTTCTAGTGAAGTCAGTTAATGGTTGCTTGAAAAGCCTCTGTTGGTGAGACACTGCTATGTACATAGCTGTAGTAAAACACTACACCATTTCATTTTCAGTGTCACAAGATTTGGACCACAAATATGGGAATACACATACATATGTGCACAAGTACAGAAACGGACTGATCACACAGCAAGAATATTAGGATGCATGCCACACATTCTTTGATAACTTCTGGCACAGGGTTTCAGCACAAGAATTTGAGTTCCTCAAACCACCTGGTAGGTTGAGTTGAAAACCTTTTGAAAAATACATCAAAAAGTTCCTATGGCACTGCAGGGGATACTTATGCACAGAATAAAAGAACTGGTGTAGTGTTCTGTTCAGCAATTCTTAACCCACAAACGTTTTTGAATTCTAAAATTATTTTGACAATACTTTGTTAAAATACTGCTTAGTATTTAGCATTTTGCTCTAACTCTTTTAAAGTAAAATCAAAGTCAAAAACTTAGTATTTAGATTTCTTTCCTTTTACTTCTGCATCTTTAAAAATAGCTTGTAAAAAGTTTTGGATAAATTCACTGGTTCCTTTTCTGAAAAGAGTGTGGGTGCCTCTTAAAAGTAGTAATCTTCTGCATTCTTTTAATAGAATTCTGATTATATTCTGAGGGAAATGAAAATGCAAGTGTGTATATGAAAACCAAGGAAAAGGCAGGTTTTACCAATTCCATATGAAATGGGGAATAAGATATGGTATATTCCATAAAGCTATCTGAAGATTGCATGGTACCAAATTACATTGGCTGCAGTAGACTGAATAAATCCAGTTCGAGGTAGGTGTGAGGAAGACCTATGAATTTTTCCTGTGGCATAGCTAGTGGCTCAGATTATTTGCATTGAAAGAATAAAAAGTTATTACTCCACTTCATTGCTAGTTGCAGAAAGTGTAGATATTGGGGTTTACATTGGGTTTTGCTTCTTTTCACTTCAACTGTGACACACCTAATTTTGTGGAGGTACTTGAGGCCCAAAATTTGTAATCTCAATATAAATTTTAAAAAAATATTTTAATTCTGGCTCCTTTGTTGAAGTTTATTTTGCAAATGTAAGTAGCATGATAATCATATAGCAAATTCATATAACAAAACAGATATTTTCTATATTATATTGTGAAATCATCTCTATATTCCAAGCTGTCATTTACATCAGTGTTTCAGTTTTTTCTTAAAGTAAATCAGTATAATTTATTGACTTATCCAAGAACTATCACAATATTCTTGACACTTGAAATGACTTGTGTGAACAATAAGAACACTGTGTGATGTGGACATGTAGGCAGACAGCAAAACAGAGAAGAGCTCAGAGCACCAAGTGAAATCCCATTTGTCTCATTGCTCCAAAATTTATAAACATGACAAGTGATACATTTTGGCATACTTTTTTTTTTTAAGAAATTGATTGTGTTTTTCATTGTATGTCTGCTGCTGGTTAGTTATACAAGGCAATTTTGCTGAATGTTTTAGGTAAGGAGCATAAAATTTCAGAATTGGCTAGTGTGTTGTTCTCAAGTACCTAAGTGGTTCTCAGCACGCTTTCAAAAGGGATGTTAAAAGGAAAATTTTATTTAAAAAGCTTTTGTTTTCATGTAAAGACATCATGAAAAGCTGTGTTTTGCCCAGTAGGTTTTGTACATTTCACAAAATGTACCTTGCTTCTATGAGGTTATCTATCCTCATATTCTACATATAGGTTCTTCTTTTAAATTTTTCACAGTGTCAGTGCTCAATTAATCTTCAAAATGTCTGCTGAATATGCAGTATGATCACCTGAAGTACTGTCATTTAAGAACCTGCTTTCTCATTTCATTTCGTTTTCTCCTTTCCATTTTTCCAGCACAGAATTTAAAAATACTGGAACGAGAAATAACATATTTTCAGAAGACTTTATTTTATGCTCCAGGTCAAAGTAATATCACTGCCTGCATTACAGAGTTTACAGAAGTTGCTTCAATTAATGATGTTGCCTCTGTCAACTGATCTGATGAGTCCATCAGACATCATGTTTTAACAAGAACTTTTTTCCTGAGAAGTCCACTTTCCTGAGAGCAATCATCATGTTTGTGTTCTTTTTATAGAATTTCTCTGCCTGCTAGACTGCATTTAAAGTCCATAATCAGGTGCAACTGTGGTCATTACTAAGCAGCAGAGAATCTAGGACCTGGAGGAGTTTCTAATTAAATACCCAACATCTTATGATTACCTTGTTATTTGGAGCAAGTTTCCACTTGCATGGTTTAGCTGTCATTTAAAATGGTGCCAAATGCAATTGAATGGTGGCCTGACATTTATGAGAGGTGTTTTCAAACAGTTGTTTGAGTGGTTCTCAGATGAAGCTTTGGCGTACAGAATCTATTGTACATAGAAATAAAGCAATCATCCTAAGTCCAGTGAGCTAATAATTGTTAATAGGCACACAAATGTGAAGACCATAGGGCATTAATTAGTGCTCCTGGTAGCTGTCATGTGGAAGTATCATCAGTTGAAAAGGTCACTTGAATGTTCTTACAGTGAGGACAGAAGCCTTTTCATAGTGTCTGGAATCTCTCCTCTTCCTTGTAACCAAACACAAGAGAATTAGTAGGGAACTTGTGATCTTGTGTACTGATACTGTTTTACTTGAAGAGAAGATCTGGACCTAAGGTTACTGCTCCACTTTCCATCCTTACTACTGTGGTATGTGAAAATGGATTAGATATAAATATTTACAAAGCCATCATCTGATATAAACTAACAGTATAACCTGCTATTAGCAAGACTTTTCACACGAGTTTCTGTGACGTTATTTCTGCTTCTTTGCTGGCATCTGGAAGACTTCAGGATTGTGATAATGATGTTTGTATTATATTTACATACTCTCTCTTGATTCATGTAAGGCACTCCATGCCTGTATTCTCAGTCCCACCTGACACAGACTCGTAGAGCTGAGAGTTGAGCATGATGCCTAGAAATGTGAAAGAAGTTGTGACATCATATAAGTTTAGGAGCTAAACTTGTAGTCTAGCTCAGGTTTACTTTACACTTGCCAACTCGTGTGCACTGTCACCCCAATCCTCCTGCCAGAAAATTTTAAAAGGGATTGGAGTCAGCATAATTTCCTCTTGAAAAGGTTCGCATTGGTCAAAACAGCACTCTTCACAGAGATCAGGTTTTCATAGAACATGATCGCTAGCAATTGCTCCCATAAAGTTACCTTGTTTTCTACCTTCAATTTTTTGTCAGAACAGCTGGATCTGGTGGTAGTCTGTGTTTGCATCAAAATGCAGATTTCCAGTGTAAAATGAAACAATCATGTTCAGAGGTGCTTCTTCGATCTCTTCTATATTATGGTCTTACTGGCAACAGCATTACCATTAATACTCTAACTGCTGGGACTGGCTTTACGATGGATCATTGACTGTGAATTTCTTTCAACCACCACTTATATTTACTCTGTAGAAGCACTCAAATTATTTGAAGATGCTGCATGTAAAAACATTTTTTTAATTATAAAAAGCTAATTAAGTAAAACAAATTTTACAACCTCTACAGAACTTACAAACAATTGATGTGTTATTTTTAGATAGACAATCTAAAGAGTCTTGACCTAAATGTTTCAGTGCATGATTTTAAATTAAAATGAAATTAACTTACTCTTAAGAAAATAAAATTAAGTATAACAGTCTAAGGATAGTTTTCTGTGAATATGTATTGTAGCTTTAATATTTTTTTCAAAAGAAAAGAGAATGCATTCTCATAAATAGCCTGTATTATTGTTCTGCCCTATTTCAACCCACATGGCCAGAAGAGAAAGAGAGTGCATGATCAGAGTTTCATGAAAAGGTAAAGCTTAAATTTTCTTCACCCTCTTTCTTTTTAAAGCTTTTGAGGACTGAATCCATTAGGAACCAAACAAAGCACATCTGTGTTGTTGTCCCTACTGACTGTCAGCGTACAGTACATTCAAATACTGCAGCCAGAAGGCGTTTTACAAAAACAGCTTTCAAGATGTGCTCTTGAAATGCATTTGTCTACTCATTATACCGTGCTATTTTTTGTCAGTGGGGAGTTCTGTAAATAAAGCATCAAGATCTAATATTGCAGTAGCTGATAGCAATAAAGTAAACTAGAACCAAATAACCCGCTTTTCTTTACGCAGCTTTGTTTACAACTGTGACCAGCCAAGGAAAAAAATAAAAAAGTATTTATTTTTTTTTTTTTATTTTTGCCAAAACTTGGACTATCTAGAGTGACTTTGCAGCAGAAAATGCAGTAATTGTTTATAAACATAACAGGACTGACGACAATTTGCAGATTCAGTTGCCTCATGTTTGACCTATTCAAGTAAGACAACTATAACTGCAGCAATATATGCAGATGGAAGGAGTACAGCTGCCTGGAATTTATAGTCCTTTCTGTTCCCAAACTGAGAAGAATTGTTAATCCCAGAGTCCTGCTGCGAGGTTGGTAAAAATGAGTTCTGTAATTCAGATCCCGTAGGTTACGGCAACAGAATGGGTGCTTGGATATTTTGGGGACATTCACAGGACTGTAGGTGAAAGTTGAGAGTTTCAACAGTCTGTTAGACCATCTTTTCTATTGAAGCATATTCTCGTGGCACCAGAAACAGTGCTTGCAATTTATAAAATTACCATTGAAGTATCAAGTTCTTATTCAAAATATACAGGGTAAAAACTTGGCAAAGGTTGATATATTTGCTTGAAGTAGGGCTTTAAAAATATTAAAATGCTGTCAATTGCATTACAGTGTTGTTGTGTAGTATAGTAATAAGAATGTCCTGTTAATTATTTTTGCCACAGATTTGTAAAACAATACTATGCAATAAGAATAGAATGTGAAATAATAGAGTTTACAGACTATCAAAACACTTTAAAAGAAAAAAAAACAACAGGTGCAGCACTGCACTTTAACTTTTCAGAGAAAGGCTTGCTTAAAGGTACTTACCTCTTCAATAACTAATTTAAGAAGGAAACATTTTGTTGAGATGAACTTCTTTTGTTCACGAGTGTTCATTAAAGATCTTACAAAGGTGGGCTGCATCTGTTGCATTCAAAAGAATGAATCTGGCAGGCCAGGCATATCCCCCTGGCTTTTGAGAACTGCTGCCCTGGTTTTATACTCAATAGATGTGCTTTTGCCAAACCTAACAATAATATCTACAGCATACTGCCTTGCAACTGGGCCTTGAACTTCACTTTTACAAACCTTTGTTGGTGGGACACTGGTTTCTGGATTGGCACTCTGTTAGCCTGATGAACTAATTGACCTAGCAGGACTCCCCATAGAATTGCAGCTTCTGCTTAGATCATCAGGAGCACAATTTGTTGTTTCATTTCCTCTTCGAGTCCCATCAGGGAAATTGAATTGTGAAAAGACTACCTACTGGGAGCATTCAGCCCTCATGACTGAATAAGTAACTTTATTTTTTTGGTACTGTCTTAATTAACAACAAAAAGGAGACTTTGTTATGAGGGAGTCTGCTGTGATTTTGATACAGCTGACTGACCCCCGTGGCAGGAGCACTTGATCCCACACAGCCTCTCGAGGCCGGGGGCCCTGCGCAGGTGCAAAGTTAACACAAAGCTCCAACCAGCTTTGAGCGCTGCACTTGGGGTAACTCGGGAAGTGTCATCCAGCCTGAAGTCTGCAGGTATTAAATGTTTGGCAGAAACATTCCAGGGGAAGAGATCTAGCATGTCTAGACTTAATTAGTAACAATAACTAATGCTCTTTGCTCGGAGGAGTTTGTACTTATCTGTGAAAAGATACAAACCTTCAGAGTTTTCTGGGCTCTGCCATCCTAAGACAGTGTAAATGATCTTATTATTAAGGCTGCCTGTTTTTTCTTAACAAGACGCACACATTTGCACATCTCTTGTTTTTCCTGTCCCTGAACTATATTCCATCAAAATATGCTGAAATTAAATGTTTAAATTTTTACCCTTGCAGTATGGGACTTACTTTTCACCAGTCTTTTTGAGTTCACTTTTGTGTACAGGTGAACAAGAATGATTTTGTTGACTCAAAGGAAAAATTTCTGGAATTCTTTTAAGGAAACAATTGAATAAATTCTCCTTTTTTAAAGTATAATTCTGACAAGTCTTTTCAGAATAACAAGTTCCAAAGCAAAAAGCATAGGAGAAATAATACTACAGAAAGCTGTCTTAATGTGGAGGCAGTTTTTTCAGCATAAACATTCTCTGTTTTCAGATATGAAATTTAACATTTTGAAGTAATAATAACAAATTTGAAATAGTAATAGCTGTAGGTTTATTGTAGGAAGATAAAGGCAAGGAAAGGTGGCATTAGAAAGACGATATCAATGATTTACAAATCTATATTAATAGTAAAAAGAAATTCACAGGGAGGAATCAAATTTTGTTTGTTTTACACAAGTTCATATTTCTAAGCTTATGAAGCAAAAGTAATCTATTATGTTATGCAATTTTGATTTCTGTTGATTTTTGGAGGTGATGGGACTGAGACTGGTATGGACACCAATATATTCTCTGCAGCTCAATGAGGGAAGGTTTTGCCATCGTGGAAAAGGGCAAAGCCATCAGTTAAAAGTTAGTGGCAAACACCTTAATTTTGTTTGTTCTGGTACCTGAGTTCAGTCTTTGGTAATGTGATCTTGAAGTGAAAAGTGAAATAATGCTTTCATTTTACTCAGAAAACATATAAAACACAGAAAATGGCTCTACTTTCCTCTTTATTTTCCTGTTTATTCTGTTTTGTTTTGGATTTTGTTTGTGGAAATGGAATTTTCCTGTTTAATCTGTTTTGTTTTGGTTTTTGTTTGTGGAAACGGAATTTCCACATCATTTATGAATTTCCACATAGTTTATGAATGTTAGATGTGAACATGCACAGAAAATACTGAAATGAATCCAGAGAGCACTTAACTTACTTGTTCATCACCATAAAGGTGATATGCAGAATGCCAACTGCTGTGCTGAGGGAAGTGGGGGATAGGAAATAGGGCAATGCAGTGGTATTGGTCTGGGAGAGCAAAAGGGAAGGCAGGGGTGGGATGGTCAGCAAGGCCAGCCTCATCTTTGTCTCTGAAAGGATTGCATTTTTTGATATTCCTGGAGAAGACAGAGAGTACCTTTCTTCAAAGGCAAAGACTAAAGATACAGCTTCGGGAACGCAGCATTATTTTGCCATGCTTATTGGCCATAGCTGAAAAGAAAATATGCTTATTTGGATGTTACAGCTTAAGGAGAACAATTTTCAGAAATTTGTGGATAGCCATTCTATGGGTTTCTTGTTCATTCTCTTCCCCTTGGATTCCTGGATTTCATCCATAAAATACACAGATACTTCAAAGCAGGAGTATATCTGAAAAATTTCTTTGGTTGAAAAGGCTGGAAAACTGCCTGTAGAGCAGAAGACAAGATTAGAATTTAGTGATGGCTGTGGTCTCTGGTGTTTGGGTTTTTTTTTTTGCTTGTTTATTATTCCAAAGACATGTCTGCTGTTGAGTTTGAATGTCTTTCAAAATAATGTGGTGGGCAGCTTTCTGTTAGTTGTTAACACCAACTCCTCTATATTTGAACCTTTTAGCTAAACAGCTTTTCGTTCCAATTTGTGGTATTTACAAAGATCCAAGAATGCAGGGAAACCTTCTTTTCAAAGGAGACTAACATCAGAAGAACCTAATTGTTGGCCATGATCAAAAAGTACTTCCTATCTGAGTTACACAGAACTATATGGGGACCACTAATCATGTTTTTTGCTTACAAAAATATTCCTATAATTTTCTTTTGACTGGAATGGAAATGACATAAAATATGACAATTCTTTGTCTTCCACATGAGGAATCAGTGCTGCAGAAATTATGCATATAGAATAATGATATTCTATTTGTATAGAATAATGACATTCTATTCATATCTTCTGGAGAGCATATCTCTTGTATCAGAAAATTCACTTCAATTTTGTAAATATTAGTGGGGGTTTTCACTCTTATAAACTGGTTAAACCTTGTTATCATCCCCTTCAAATGCAGCTTCAAGACTAAGCAAGTCTATTGTTTGAGCAAGTCACTGAATGTCTTTTAAGATTTTAATTGTAGGAAAGTTGAGCAAAAAATGTCTAGAAACTGATTAAACAAATCAGCCATATTCTGCGAATGCATTTATATCAGAGAATTCTTTTTTCATGTGGGAAGGTTGGTAATCTAGACTTTTTGTGGAGAAGGAGAATGTGTGTGTTTGCATGTCTATCTACGTGCATATCTAAATATATATAAAATACACCTATATAGGCACACCATTTTTAATGTGTGAAGCAAGAATTTTTGCCTGTATCAAGTTATTTATCAGTTTCATAGGAAAATTCATTATCTCTAGGGTTTGTGCGGATAAATTAAACAAACGATCCCACTTTCCAGGCAAATAGATTAGCAATCCAAAATAGCCCTTTGGGATCTGCAGCTCCTCAGGCTCCATCTGTGGGTGAACCACTGCACATTTGAATGAGGAATGATGTGTTTGAAATATATTTTATTATCCTTGGTGCTGGATACTCAGGAGCATGACTGGTCCTGGTGAAAGTTAGGAAAGACATTGTGTTCCGTAGCGTTGTGCTGTCTGTGTTTCTGTCCCAGGTAATTGTGTTCCTGATACATCTGTCTCTGAATGCTGGAAAATCCTAAATGAGACTGAGAAACTGGCTAGCAGTACCACACTCTTTCTAATGAAAGTTTTGTATGTGACTTCTACAGTTCCCTGATGGAGTCACAGAGACCTCTTCCTCTTTGATAATTTGTATGCTGCATTCAGCACTGGCTGGATTATAGAGCTGCAAAGTAAACATATAGTAAACTACAAGAAACTCTTGCAAATGTGATGGAATTTCCCAAACTGTCTCTTTTTGCTGCTTGGAAGAAATCTGCATGTAATTATGTTTTAATTTATGCCAGTAATTTTCAGGCGCCAGGATAAGAGGTGAGTAAAAAATTACAAAGGAAAAGTAAAGGCAAATACTTGCTATTGTATAAAAACAGACATTAATGTAAATAATGCTATTAAGAAATCTAGTATGTTTGTGCACACTGAAATTTTTGTTGCCAAAGTATTTAATGTTCAATTTTCATTTTCTTTTTCTCTTAAATCAGATACTTGGTTAAAGCAGGCAGGTTGCCAAATAGCTTTTTATCTTATAACAGAAATAATAATGTAAAATATGAAGTAATTACATTTGAAGCACCTCATAATGAGATGAAAACCTATATTCAAAAGGTGCTGTGAAATGAATTAATTATTGATGTTTGTGGGACACCTGCAGTGCCTTCTGTGATAGGTATTTTTTCCTATAAGGTCAATGTCAGTTATAGTAAAACTCTTTTTTTGTTTCAGGTATTTAATGTTGGGTTGGGGTTTTTTTCCTGTATTTTAAAGGACTGGATGCTGTTGGTTTGATAAAGCGAAGTCAAAGAGAAGAGAATCTTTTATGATGTGTATAAATACATATTAAAAGTGCAGCTTCTTTTTTGTAAAGTGTTTTTAATGTAATTTTACATTCCTCACCAACTTATCTGTAAAACAGTATTACATTTCTGCTAAAATAAAGGTATGATGGTATTTTTAAAAAAATTACAATTGTGTGAGTCGTAGTGTGTCTGAGAGGAATTTTAAAGTGTTACAAAGCCATTTGTACAATGTTTCATTGAACCTTCCCTCCTGCCTGACTGGTCAGTGTAAGTTAATAACATTATGATTAAGTTATATATAACAAAACAACCTTACTGTTAAGTCACATTACTCTTGAGATTTGTGATGAACAGTCTTTTGAGGCTTTTCAAAATGACTGTACTGCAAGCATGTTGTCTCCATTTGGATGCAATCTTTCTGTAGTGTGACAATTTTTTTTTCCTTGGGGCACTATCATTGGCTCTGCTTGGAAGGCTTTGGTTACACAGAAGCAGCTCCACATCAGAGTGGTCAGTGTTCATAATCTATGTTTTGTATAGGGGCCTCTTGAATGAACAGTATAAATATTCAGTCAAATTTCATGTATCAAGCCCCAAAGATATTTTATTGTTTTGCATTAGCACCTAACTTTTAAGGTTTAGACATTTTGACTCTTTTTAAACAAGTAAAAACAAAGAATCTAAATGACATTATTGACATAAAGATGATGAGGCAGTAATTTCTTAGAGTACTTATTCTTGAATATTTATTTCTTTATATTAAAGTTGTTGTTTACTGATTTTTAGCAAGGTTGAAGAAGAATAGGTTTAGAACTGGAGGAGAGAGATATAAAGTCAAAATGAGCTTAAATCCATGTTTTGCTAAACTAGCAGTAGCTTTTGGTTTAAATTGCATTGTTGTAAGTAAGGATAGATTTTACTGCTGCCACTACTTAAGAATTTGCAGTGTGTAAGAAGGCATAGAGCTTAAGAAGGAAATACTCCTAAGTTCATGAAATGTAGCATGGTCAGGTGAAACTGCTCAAATGTTTTTTCAATGTTTTAAATTGTAGGAATGAAATTTGTGACTCAGTGTTTGTGTTCTTTTTTGTTTTTTGAGACTTTGTTGTGACTTTCTTACATGTTTTGACTTGAACTGAACACATTTCTTTGCTTTCTCCTTCTTCAGCATCCCTTTAACAACTCCTGTTTTCCTTCTGTTCAGTCTCACAACTTTTCAGTACTGAGAAGATCCTTGTTGTTTTTCTGGAGGATTATATTGCATATCACGTGTCATATCCCCTGTAGCAAGATGAAGTTCCTGCAGATATGTAAATTGTTCATACTGAAATAAGTAGTACTCACAGATTGTTTTATCTTGTACTTTCTTTAGTTTCAGTAGGTGGTTCTGTATTCATACAACACTGCTATCACTATTTCATTGATTAACTGATGTTTCAAGCTAATTGGGTAAATCTCTCAGATAAGCATTTTAACAAGATTTAATTTAAACTGCAAATTGCATTTTCATACAACTTTAAGTACCAGTTGCTATGTGAAATAATTCTGTGTTGGGGTTTAATTTGTTTTAAGAGTGTGTTCAAGGGAAATATTACAAGCATAATGCAGTGAAGTATGTTTAATCTTAGACATAGCAAACCATGCTACAGCTTTCTGTGCTGATAGAATTTTGTTGGCTCCTTTGCCTGAATTTGCATTTTTTAGTTGTTGATAAAGTTCTTTTTCTGCCTAATTTTTGTTACACATATGTTAAACTGTACACAGACTTTGGGCCAGCACTAGAAAGCTATCCTGGCACAGCTTTGACAATGGGAACTGCATTTTGAACTTTTCCATGCTACCCTATGGAGGGGGTCATCCTGGGTTTGAAAATTTAGGTTTGAAAATTTGGTACCTGAACTTTCAGAGGAGAAGCATGCATGTCAGATGAGGAGCAAAGCTGTCTATTAAACAGCAGTAACAGCAATGAAAGTAGGGTTGAATTCCTGACCATCTTTGAGACTTCTGGAATGAACAACTTCCATTTGCTTTGCTTCCTCTTTACTTCTTTACTCTCATCTACCTGAGTTCTTTTCTTGCTGTGCATTTGTTAGGTGCTGCTAGGCAATTCTACCCTCCTTTCAGTTTTGGTCTCCAGATACTACTGGATTCACATGAAAAAAAAAGCCCTAACATTATTTATAAATAGGAATACTGATCTAAGCAGAAGTAAGCTAAGTTATTTGGAATACATGTGTATGGATATCTGGGTTAGGAGTGAAGACCACCCAGTGCAGCAATTTTTAAATGCCAGTGATTATTACTGAATGTGGTTCAACTAAGGGGGGAGGAGCTTTAAGGGAAGGCAGATGATTAGCAGAGTATTCATTTGGTCTAAAATGTGTAATTGTAAAGCTGTAATGAAGTAAGCTAAATTAGTATTTTTATGCATCTACTCACCTAAGAGCAAAGGACTGTAAACCTTTAACTCATGTTTGTACTAATCCAATTCCAGGTGCACACTGCATATTTTTGTAGTAATAAATATTAAGTCATATATATTTTAAAGAGCAGTGTGTGTCTTAGCATTCTTGGTAGGAAAAAGGAACTCATAAATTTTAGTTGTGGCACTGACGTTGATTCACGGCATTGCTGTGGGCAAGTCACTTAACTTCTGTCTGTGTTTCTTTAGCCATAAAATAGAAATAACAGTGCTTATTTTCTTTTTTCCCACAGGAGTTGAAAGAAATTTTAACATTTGTGTAACTCTTCAGAGAATGTTAATTTAATGTTCATTTAAGCTTTTGGCTGTATCCAAGATAAATATACCCAATGTTATTTTTAGGGAAATTATTTACAACACTTTTACAAATCTATTCTGTTTGATATTTTAACCAAGTAATAATCTTTTCATGGTAATAAAACATGGTGTTTCCTTGTAAATAAGGAAGCTTATTAACTTGAGGGAAAATATGAGCCTATTCCTATTATATTATATAAATTTTTTTTTGACTATTCCATATTTATAGGCATGTACTTCTTTAGATGACAGTACTGTGGAATCAGAAGAGTATGACCATACAGATCATTCTGTATACAAGAAAGAGGAATACTACCAATGCATTTCAGAAATTTATTTTCAGTTGTTCAGCTGTAAAAGGATGAAAATTACATTTTTGTTATTCATGCAGATTTGTGAAAGATTGCTTACTGCTTGCTTCTTTCCTGAAACATACACAAATAGTGAAGATTAATTTAGCCTGCAGCTGTATATGGAGACAGGATCAGGGAGAAGATTGTAGAAAGTTCGTGTGGGTTTTGGCACATGTGAGTAGAGTAGCAGTTTAAGGTCCACATACATATGTCGAGTGTAAAGGAAGGGATCAGTAAGATGTTGCAGATGGTTGCATTAGCAGAGAAGAATTTGCCCTCTAAATGGTATTGGCTAGAGAATGAGGGCTGCAGAGGCTTGAGGGGACATGAAAGAACAGGTGGAGCAAGCAAAGTCGGATCTTGAGTGGAAAGTCCACCAGATACACCAAATGAGATTACCGCAAATGTTGGCCCAAGAAGAGCCCACCTCTGCCAAAATTAATAGCTTTATAATTCAAATGTAGTCTGTATTCTGCAACTCACGGAGTGCCATAGTATTATCCACTGACAGATTGATTTAAGCATAAATAAACTTGGTGAGATGATCCACAGTAATTAAAAGCTAGTTTTAATTCTCCACGTTACTAAAACTTGAGAATGTGAGAATAGCAAAATGTGGATCCAGTAGCTGAAAACTGGCATTCCACAGAATTGGCTAGAAGAATACTAACATCATAAGCTTATTAAATTTCAGGAAATAAATTTTTTTCAAATCTTGAATTATACATTGAACAGCAGTCACTGGAAAGAGTGAAAATCACCTTTGTAGAAGAAATACATGCATTTTAAGATTTACTGAACTGAGTGCATCAGGAAATATAGTTCTACAAGAAACTAATTTCACTGTGGGGGTAAAAAAAGGAGGAGGAGATAGTCAGCATGGCTTGATGAAAAGAGCTTGGTTTACTGGAAAGACAAGCTACTCCAAGTTTTTAGAAGAAAATGAGGGGTGAGGGAAAGGACGAGTAATATGTGCTTATGATTTTTTGTTTAGACCAGTTTTCAAAAACATCAGGATTAGAATATTTAAATTAGGTTTCGAAAGAGATGTTGCAAATTTTTTTTCTCATAATTTCCTGTAACAGAAGTTTGTTAAATCATGTCTGGTTACACCAGCAGAAATCTAGTCAAAAAATTATTGCTGAAAACAGTTTGTTTCTGTGACAGAAACTAAAACAGCAACAGAATGAGAATGCAAGAGAGTGGATAGTTTTGGTTTTTTCTCATTCTGTTCCAGTTTAAAAAAAAGTATTTGAACAATTTTGTAGAAAAGATTGCATTACTAAATACTGATGAGTGTGGCGTTCTTGCAAAGTTATGTGTAGGAGCCTAAAATTAGCTTCTGTGATTAATCCAGTATAGGTGCTGTGAATCAGAGGATGAAATCTTGGTTCTATTAAATTCAGTAATAGAAGTCCTGTTGAGTGCATACATTTAAATGCTTCCAGGATTAGGACACTCAAAAATATTTTGAAAATTTAAATATCTATCTGTAAGGTATCATTTGATGACACACTTGCAGAATGTCAAAATTAGCATGTATTTGAATGTTTTGCTGTACCAAGGTCTGCATCATCTCTTGTAGGTTGAATTCATCATTGTACAACAATTTTGTGCAGTTCTGAGAATTGCACATTGAAATCATTGCAAGCAGAAAACATTTTATTCCATTGTCATTCACCACTGAAAGTAGAAGGAGTGAAATGTTTTTGATTTATGCTTGTCTGGCCTAACTGAAGTGTGAAACTATAACAACCTTGAAAGTTAAATCTTGGTAAAGTTCCAGGTGAATGGGAGAAATGCATCATTTGGGGTAAAAGACATCTTAAAATCTGCAAAATTTGACAATTCTTGCTGAAAGTTCTTGGTGTAAAGTCATATCATGTTGGCAAAGGTCAGTCTTAATTTTCTAGAAGGGAGCCCTAAGAGTAGGAATGAACTTGAAGGGCCTTGTGAGTCCCATGTGTGTTCATTTTTTCTGTTTAGTTTCATGACTATAGGTAGTTCTGAGAAGTTACTTCCAATTAAGTTGACCTATGATGAGAAGAAACAGTTTAAAAACAAATCCCAAAATGTTCAAATAATGAGGCTTGAGCATTCCTTTGTTCTTCTTTTAATGAAATGATAGTAATTTGTAATTGGTAATAAGTAATTTGTAGTTTAAGAATTTTAATTTATTTTCTGTTAATATGTAAGCTGACTTTCAAGGAAAAGCCTGTTCAAATGTGTTGCTTTTGTTATTGGCTTTAAAGTCAATTCATCACAATCACGAAACTGGCTATAAAAAGAAAAAAAAAAAAAGCAAAGCAGAATAATTCAAATTGCAGACCTGATTCTGCAATTTTTGTTCCTAGATAAAATACCAAATTGCATCAAGGAAGGTTTTCTATGTACCAGGATTAAAGATTGTCCTAAATCTGAGCTGAAATAAAAGTTCATAGAAATGCTCTATCAGTCCTTTCCAGCCAATCTTTAATGTCTATCAGTGTTAATATTGTAAAATCAAAAGACAAATGGAAGTCTATCTAAAGAGAATTTTTGTACTCTCATGAAAAGATGGAAAACAATTGCTCATAGATCTGTAATGGAATTTGGTTGTTCATGGTAACAGGACCACATACAAAAGATCCATGCAGCACATAATTTAAACTTAATTTTATGGATGCAGGAAACTGGCCTTTGAAGTGATCTCCATAGAGATTCTATTTGGCATTCATAATATCTTATAGTCATCTTGACGTCTTGCTTATCTCATGCCTAAAAGATGTCTAATTGGGATTTATTAAAATTCTGCTGGCATTTTACCATCCATAGCATTGGTTGAAATTGTATTTTTTATGACCACACATAATACTTCATTCAAAACTTCTAACCAGTATTTTAATTTTCTTTAGAATAATTTTGAATCTTTGAAATATCTAACGATGAAAATACAATCTGAAAGAGGACACAGATTAAAAAAAAAGAATTATGATACTAATGCTGTCTTCCTTTTAGGGCATGATTTAAAGCTTTATTTCAGGCAGCACTCTTTTCAACTGTGTATTCTCAAGTAATTCAATAACTGTGACCAGGTTTGAGCTCCTCATTAGAAAAAGATCCCACCACAGTGTTTGGACGCTGGGGCACATAAGGCAGAGGGATCTGGGTCTGGTTAGCATGAAGAAGAGTAGACCTTGTTGCTGTGTCCAGTACCATGATCAGAGGATGCAGGGAAGATAGAGCCATGCTCCTCTGAGAGCTGCACAGCAGTAGAACAAGTGGCAACAGAGAAGATGAATATATATAATTCTGATTATGTAACAGAGGGCAAAAGTTCACCATGAAGGATGGCTGAACACTGGAGCAGGTATCCATACTGATTAGGGGATTAAGGAGGTGTTCCAAGACCTAACTGAGTGTGGTCCTGAACCACCTGATCCCTGGTTTGAGCAGAGAGTTGGAGTAGAGACCTCTGAACGTCCCTTCCTGACCAAATAATTCTATTTCTATAAGCTGAAATAATAGAAAACAGGACTGGAGAATGTGTTAAGTCATCTAACTCATTTCACTGTAGGTGAGGACTTCTCTTGCTGAAACTAATTAAAAGTAACAAATTTTAGGATGAAATATATTTATATTATGTCAAAACTATATTCTGTGTATGTCTCACAAGGCACTTAGGTCATTATAATTTCCAAAACTCCCCTCTTCCTGTATATGATTTCCAGAAACCCATACGGTCACATCCTTGCGTGTGCTATTCCTTCTAAAATGGATCCTTTTCAGTATCTTCAGAATGTACAGATTCTGCATTTGTTGTGACTTTGGCTGCTAATTTTTCTCCAGGATGAAATTGACAAGCTATAGAATGAAGAAATCATTATATTTGTGTTGCTTGCCCATTCTCCCCCACACTTAAACATCTTATGTGTGTGCATTAAATAACATTCTAAAGACTGCAGATGCAGTCATAGTATTTTCTGAAGAGAAACAAATTCTGGTTTTTAATTTAACTCTTTGAGAGGATTCTTTAACTCTTCTGCCACAGAAATTGATTTTGCAAACGGTTTTTCTTTATTCCTAGGACATTCAATTTGTGGGCAGTTGCAGAGGCTTTACTAAACCCCCTCCTTGAAACTGTGTTTATAAGTAAGCTGTTTTATGGATTGCATCAATTGTTATGTAACACCTGAAGTCAAGAATAAGTTTGAAGAAAATTGTAACAAATGGATTCATGGCTGAAGACTGACTTAGCAAGGATTGTAACATATCCATTTGAGTAAATAATTTTTAAAGTACAATTCTGTCTGGATAGATCTGAAATTTATTTAGAATAAGAAATCTAAATTTACAAGTGCATTTTCATGAGGTTTTGGAGCAAGATGTCTTTGAGCTATTGTAAATGTATGCATTTGCTGTGACAGGCTGAATACAAACATACAGATGCATCTGCATTTATAGCAAAAAATTCTGTATGACTACGTGATGTCATTGGTTATGGTTCTAATTCTGTGGTCAACAAGTGAAACACTTCAGTCTTCATTCTTTCTCATTAACTTAAAAAGCCTATGTCCTGTCGTGAAAAAATACAAGAATTCACAGTCTGTGAACTGTTGTTGGTGTGGGCTATTTGGTATAATATAATTGTATCGAACTTCAAAACTATTTTACAGTGCAGAATCATGATACTTAAATACTGAGCTTCTGTGTTGTTTTGTTCTGGGGTTTTGACAAGTCACTTCCTTGTGATACCACTGACTCGTTTTATGACAATACAAGTGTTGCCTGCTCTGAGCTTACAACAACGCTGTTCCCTACTGTAAATCACAATAATTACATATTCAGTGCCTTGGCAAGGAAGGACCTTTGGAATCTCATTGAATGATGACAGTTTGAGAAATGCAATGCCTCAATTTATGTCTTAGAAACCGATGGATGTTATAGAAATAGGAATATAATCTGGTTTAAAAATCTGTCAAATTATGTACTACTGGAATTGATACAGCAAGGCTATGAAATGATTTCTAGACTGGGAAATGAGAAAGAAATTTTGGAACCAAAAGTGCAGGTCTCTTTCATTCAATGTAGTAACTGATACAGAAGAAATACACAGCCTGGGCGTTTTTACCTAATCTTTAATAAGATGGATATGATATTCCTTATTTCCAGTAAATACTCATGTGCTCATTACAAATTTAAATGGCCTAATGAGCACTAGTCCAGTTAATTCACACATGTGTATAAGCAGTATAGGTTTTCTGAGCCAGAGAAATAGCTCCACTGTAGCTTCCAGGGACTGGCAATGAAGTGCTCACTTTGAATACTTGGCGTAAAACTCTTTCCTGTTCTCTGAAGGCACGGCAACACTCAGTGCAGTCGGCTGAGATTCTCAGCCTTCTTGTTTTTGGCATATGGATTCAGGTGATGAGCACTCTAACTCTGGACATGAAGGATGAAGGCTTATGTTACAAAGCCTGACCAGAGCTGCTGCTCGACCAAAGCCTTCCAAGCGCTGCTGGTAATCATTTATGTCTGTTTTCCAAGAGGAACACTGAGAGCCAGATGTAAGATAACCTCCTGGAGACTGACATTTGGGGGATAATAAGAGAGCTGTTTATCTCATTTTGGCATATACAATGGTAGAGATAAAGATGGGAGCATATTGTACAAAACAACTTCAAATACGAAGTGAAATAAAATAATGTGTGACATTTTTTCCCAGATAGTTGAAGGACTGAGGTCTTTACAGCTGCTTAGAAATCTGTTTCTAGAACTAATTCATGAAATATTTCACTAAGGGTGTCTATTGAGGTGGAAATTCTATCTTAACCTATAGAAAAGAACTATAAATAGCATCCTAAAAATGAATTTTTATTTATTTAAATCTCAAAGCATGTAAATCACTAAGAGGAGAGACAGCTCTTTTCTGAATTCACCAGTATATATGCATCACAGGCAAAATTTTGTTCAGTCTAAGAGAAGCATGAATCCTCTCTCGGTGTTTTAACTTCTGATGTTCATGTTTTTTTAAGAAATACTATTTTTTGTTTATCAAATCCATCTTTTCCAGTGTCTTTTACCTACATAGATATCCTATGAGGAATAATGTAAATTCTAAATATACTAGGGATTTAGAGAAAAGTCTTACCTATACCCTGAGAAACAGTCATGCCTTTAATATTTAAAATCTTTTTCTTGTCTCTATAAACCTCAGTTAAATAGACCATATATAATTAAACAATTTGTATAATTCAAAGGCATGGGTTTTTTCTGTCAAAAAGCGTGGGTTTTATTATTCTGTTGAGATCCCCTTTGTTAGTTAGCCATTTGGGTCAAGTTAAGTGGCTTTCACACATATGTGATCTTTGCAAGCAGGGTAGATGAGAACTTGCCAGTGTCTTAATAGCTTTAATTATAGATACCACTAACCTGTGGCTTTACAATCACATTATGTGTTGTCTTTTTTCCCTTGCCTAGTCCTTTTACTTTAAATTTAGATAAATCTTCTGAAGTAGTAGACTATTTTCTTTTCATCGTAGATTTGTGCAGTGTGTAACAAAGTAGAAACAGCTCTTCTTTAGAGTTATGAAGGATTAGAAGCAGATAGAAATAGGAATATGGTATGGTTGTATAATAGTTGGGGCATATAAATAATTTCTGGGTGCCTCCACAGTGCACAATTTCAGTGTTCCTGGGTGACTTCTTAATTATTGTGAATTTGCTAGTGATGGTTTCTCCATGGTATTAATAGGCACTGTCCAAACAGGTACAATGTGGTGTTGTGTGCCCAGAGAGCTCACACAAGGGGAATGAAATCAACAGGAAAATGCTTCCAATATAGTAGAGCTTCTGTGAGGATAAAGTCATTAATGTTTTAAACACATCTGAGGATTATCAGATAAGGGACATGATGTAAGTGTGAAGTAATAACATATGTATGTGTATTCATAATGTAAAGTACATTAGCACAGTTCTGTTTCCATTAACTGTCTTATGTGTGTTAAGTATTTTCCATGGGGAAATTAATCCTCTTTTCCATTCTGCACTGGCATGAAATTTTCAAATTCTATTTAAGGTAGGATCTGACGACTATCCTCCTCCTGAATTAAAACTTTGATTTTAAATAGTTAAATAAATCCATATGGAATATTATTTTTGGAGAATAATTGTGAAGACTGTAAATAATGGCCAGGAAAAGATGTTAAAAATCTCACAGTTATTTTTAGGGACAGCTCTTTGCAATAGGAAAAATAATACTAAAAATGTTGTGTAATTTAGTATGGAAATACATAGTTTGACTCAGTAGGAATTTGTCAGAGATTTTCCTGCTACCTCCTTTCATTCCCACTTTGAAATATGAGGAGGAATTCCAACAGCTTGGAGGGGCAGCTACACTGAAGTAATTTCCATGACAGTTTTGCAAGGGGATGATGCATGTACTTTTCCCAATTTTTCCTTCCTCCTCGTTCATCCTTGAAAAGAGGAGAAGAGACATCTCAATGGCACAGTGAAATCTGAACTTGTGGCTTGTTTTAGAGAATAATTTGAATTTTACAAAACTTTCTCCAGTTTATAAAATCTTCAGCCTTTTGAAGAGAGTGCCAAGGGGTTGTGAGCATCTTCCAAAGAGCTCTTCCTTCTGAAAGCCTGGTATCCATGGTCCTGTCATTTTCCATCTCTTGCCTGAGAAGTTCCCTGGGAGATTAGAAACCACAACCCTGCTCAAAGCCTCCCTTTTTGTGTGTTTTGTGGTCCACAGCAGTCTCTCAGCAGCTGTTTCAGTATATATCTATGCTTCTCTCCCTTGGACAAATTTGTTTATGAATTTGTTTCCCATGCTCTCCTTTTAGATTCCTCTATACAAATACAGGAAACTTGAATTTATTTTCAGTCAGGCACTTTCAGGAGATGTAATCTAGGCTTCAAGGAGAAAATACTGAAATGTGGTATACTTGCCTCTTCCTAGCATCCTTTGGGCTCCTGGAGAAAATGTCAATGGAGGCCTAATGCTCTGCTGAAATGGTGTTTTGATGAATGACTTTGATTAGATCCTCGTAAAAATACTGGATTGTTCCTCAAAGTTTTATTGTTACAGTGGCAGTCATCTGATGTCTTAATGTTTTGAATAACTCCCAAAGTTTGCTAATAATACATCAGCATCTGATAAGAGCTGGCGTTCGGACAGGTCTCTCTTTTTTGGCTGATGTAACTAATATGTTTAAGGTCCCTGCTGATTACGGATGTAAGCAGTTTAACTATGGTCACGTGTTGACACATAATCGTTATTTTTTCAGTGTTTTTCTCAGGTTCTTCGAGCTGGTCAATATTTGCTGAATCTCTTTGCCATGTTGGGGGGCCAGATTGAAGCACAGCTTGGTTTCAGTTCAACACCAAGAACTCATATGATTCTGATTTAGATACTCAGTGCTTTCAAGAGTTGTATGGTGACTTGTGGGTCAGATGTTTTCCATTCAAGATCATTTCCCAGGCAGAAGAGATTACCCATTAGACTAGTAGACTCAAAGATTGTAGGACAGATCTGCTTACAAATTTTGCAGTGTAGATGCAGGCTTTCATTAACCGTACGTGCCAAAAAGGTACCTCCCTTCAGTCTCCTGCTTTTCCTTCCAAGGCTTTTATTCAGCCCTTTCTATAGGCTGTGAGAGGCAGGGGACCTCCCCTATATGAGACTTTTTACAAGTTACTAAAACACTAAAAACTTCTGAAAATAGTATTTAATTCCAAGTGCTGCATCATCTTAATTGTTGGAGCTGATGGACTCTCTTGTATTGATTTGAAATATGTATTTTTAATTTCTGTTTCTGAGCCAATTTTTATGAAACTATGGAAAATAGTTTAGTCAATATTAAGCAAATCCATATACTGGCATAAGATACTATTCTATTTCAACTAAATAAGGGTCTCGTATAAGTAATTAGGCTAATTGTCAATGGCTTTATATGCAGTAGAGCTTTTAGTTGATTTTGGTAGGTTTTTAAAAGTTGTTCAGTAAAATGGTACTTCATTTCTAGAGACCAAGCACAAACATCTATGATTGAAAATTCTGATTCGTATTCCCACCAATTTACACTTCACAGAGTCATTAATTAATTAATTAATTAAATTCCCAAGTGTGAAAATTCCTTTTTCAGAGACTCAGATTCATGTTATTCCTTCTTCTTTACCCTCAATTGCAACTTAAAAACCTCTGAGGTCTTGGTGTTATAGTGCTCTTTAAAATGGATTGGAGTTACAGAGTGAATTTTAGTATTTCCTAAATATGTGAAGTAGAGAAGCCTATCACAATCATCTAGAATATATTTCCTTGGAATTTTTGAGAAATGTATCATTTCCTATAAACTAAGTTTAAGTAAGAATAGAGCTGAGACCAGTAGATGAAATCTTCTGTAGTTTGCTAGATTGCACATGTTTAAAGAGTTTGATGTTAATGTTTAGAAACTACTTTTATTTAGTATTTCAAAAGCTTTTCCTCTTTACATATGTGTGCATGATGTCCTTGGAATCACTCTCAGACCTCACACCTAACTTAATTTTAAGGGTTTTTTTCTTAATGTCTATCAGTACAAACTTGTTTAACTGTATTTACTTAATTAAAATGTATGTAATTTATTTCAGACGGAATCCTTTAGGTCTGTGCTTGCTAGGCTGGCTGCTGCTGCTTGACACTGGACTAAATTTGAAGTTTAAAAATTTTTAGCAGGAATACACTTGGGTTGAATTACGTGAGAGACAGGGTTGTAGCTGTGCTTCAGGATGGAAAGCAAGTTTCAAGGAACGAGATGTTTGGACTCTGTTGCCAACCTGACGGGTAGAGCTCTGCTCACAAGGCAGAGCTCAGTTTAAACTATCATGTGGCTTCTGATGTTGCATGTGAAATGTGAGGGCAATTAGTTTAACATTGTGCAGATACAAGGGATAATTATGCCTTGCAGTACTGCTGAAATCTCCAAAGAGCTTTCATACCAGGATCCTGAAAAGTTGATTGCTAATAGGTAGTAAGTAACAAAAGAATTTATATATAGGGAAACAATAATTATTGAAAAAAACCCTCATAAGTTTTCTTAATGATATTTACTCATCACCTCTCTGTGAAGTAACTTCCTATTGCTTTCTGGAAAAGGTAATTGGGCTGCATTTACTCTAAAAAGTGCTTGGCTACCCATAAAGTATAGTTGCCCAATTGTTATAATATCTGCAGCATAAAACATAATACTTGTACAAGTGACCATGAAGACATGATTGTTGCATAGCAGGTTTTCAATCTTTGCTTAGTCAATTGGTTGATACTGTATGATGCTACTGACATCCAGATAAATAGTCTAAGCCTGCCTGGTGTTTAGCTGCATGAGATGGAATTAGCATGCCCCAGGAGTGGAGGTGCCTGCTGTAATAGTTGCCCTGATTTAAATCTAAACCCAGGGAGGAATACAGAGGAATAATCCATTAAATAATGCCTGTTCTTTAAAGAACTGTGTTTTCTCTTCTCATTCAAGAATTCCACATATTGGCAAATTGGTACTGATGCTAAATCATACATGAATTAAAATATTTTTCAGATGTTCATTAGAAATGCTACTAGTAGTGCAAAATCCAAATGGAAATGTATAAGTTCACACAGGTTGCCCTGTGTTGACAATCCTATTGTTCTGAGAACATTTTGTTCATTATCTTTTTAAAAATGCAAATCAGGACTGATGCTTTCCGGGAGCTGGTGAATTGTGAACCAGCTTATGAGAGCTAGTAGATATATCTAAAATAACTTCATAAAATATAACATGCTTCTGTAAAGAATACTATATGTTAAGGTAATGGAATGGGTTCACTAAATTAATTAAATTTGCAATAATCAAACTTCAACTTCTTGTGGCTTTCACTGATCAAAACAGCTGCATCTAGGTTACAGTATCTTCATTAAATTACGAGAAAACAAATGTTCCTCCTAAATCAAAAATTTCTCCTATATTTAGCTCTGTTACTGTTAAAATATCCATTTTACCATAATATATAGGAAATATGTCATATTGCACATTGCAATAAAAAGGTCTGTTCTGTAAAGAAGTTGAATATTTGCTTATTACATCTTGAATTTGATGTTTACTGTAATTATCAAATTCTTAGCTTCATTCCTGCAAGTAGATTTTACACCTAGTATACTTTTATCATTGGAACTTCCATTAGAGAGTTAAAACCTGTTTAGTTAAAATCTAAAAATATTATGAAACTACTCAAGATGTTTTGCTCTTCTGTGACACTCTTATTAACAGTGGCAAAATTAATAAAGAGTCGTGGCCTATTTTTACCAAGCTTAATTAAAATCCCTAAATTACTTATACTGAATAAATTGTAAGGAACTTACTGTAAATGCTGACAACTTTTTAGAGTAAAATAATTGTGAGGCACTCAATAGTCTCACATAGAAAAGCATATAAAAGCAGTAGTCTAGAAAGGAATTTTTATTTTCTTTTTATTATTTTATTTTATTTTATTTTTCTTTAGTTAAAATGTCCCCATTCCAAAAGCAGTAAACGTTTAATACTAATGATGTGTTTAAGAAATATAAAAGGAGGTAGTTTACACCATGGAGTACTGGCTAAATCCTCAGAGTATGTGGGGAGGAATGCCAATCAGAATATCCATGCTATTTTTACTGCCTACATCAGTATGGGAGGGTAGATACATTTTAATTGGTTGCTTTAGCTGGCTGATACTGCTGTTGGAAAATTATGTGAGATTTATTGACAGGTTTGAAAAGTATCTGTTTTTTTCTGTTAGTCACCTACACATGTTGATACATTTTTGAAAACGCATCTTCTTCTGTCTTGATCATGTGGGTTTAGTTTTTGAATGATCAGATGGTGCATAGAGCCAAAACAAGGGGAGAAGTATTTTAGAAATAGAGTATTGAATAGAGTATTGTTCAGTAAGTGGACTTGTACACTAATGGATCTTCCTGCGTTTCATATTCTGAAAGATTTTCTTTTTTTATCACAACGACAAAACATTTTTTTATCACTTCTGAGGGTCCACCCTGAGCATTTTTCCAAACTGAAAAAATTCAAACTTATGTGTTTGACTTCTTTGAGGGAAAGTGGAGGCTCCCGTGGCTGCCCTGCCCCAGTAGGTTTCCTGGGCTGGGGTAACTGGCAGCAGGGAAAGCTTCAGGGAGCATCCCTGGAGCTTCCCTGGGCCGAGGCTGTCAGGCTCCTGGCAGTGTGCCAGGGAATGTGCACGGAGATGGAGCACTTCCATGAACCTCCTGTGTTATGTCTTTGTGCTGTTAGTGGAGAATGAGGATCCCTCCCTTGGGGTGCCTGTGTGGTAAAGCCATGCAATCCTGCAAGTCATGGACTAAGAATGTGTCCAAAAGCCAAATTTAAAAAAGCTTCACAACTGAACACACAATCAACTTCATGCACACACTCTACCCCTCCCCGCCCCATCTTAATATATTAGTGCAATTTCATTGGAAGGCAATGTGTCCATGCGTTGACAAATGCTGCAATATAAGTAATATATAATAGGTTCTCTTTATTAAGAAGTTCTTTTGATCAGCTTTAGGTGAAAGTTTATGTGGATATTCAATAGCATTGTATTTTCTAGGTCTTAGCAATTTCTCATCACATTTTTATATGGGTAGAATTCAACTAAGGCTTTTGAGCCTGAAGTGGTAAGCAGATTTGCATGTTTAAGAGCTAACTGTTGATCCAGCTAATAATTTAAATGAAAAAAAAATGACTCTACTGGTGACTGAAGAGTGGGTCTGAGTGGTAAATTATTTCAAAAGACTGGGATGCCATTCTGGTCACCTCTTGGGAAATAGGTTGTGTTGCTTCTAATTAACATTAAAATATATAGAGCTTGTTGAGGTTTAAAAGTTGTCAATTAAATCTCTTAGAGGAAGAGGCAGTGAGACTTTGGGATAGTTGACTCTAGCTTTGAGCAGTTGTAAGTTTTCTAATGCAGGCTGTCTGTCATACTTCAGAGCAGACTGTGGAGCCCAGGAGATGCC
The DNA here is from genome assembly GCA_013400235.1 of Oriolus oriolus. Lineage (NCBI taxonomy): Eukaryota > Metazoa > Chordata > Aves > Passeriformes > Corvidae > Oriolus > Oriolus oriolus. The sequence continues at coordinate 63,283 of VXBT01012612.1, forward strand.
CGTAGATACTCTACTAGATGCTCTAGTTTGACTAGAGAACAGAGTGCTGCATTGTTTACTCAGAAAAATCCTGGATAAACCAGCATTTTTTGAGAATGCCATATCCTAATGTAGAGATACTTAGGGAACCATCCTGGTATTTGAGAGACATCAGTTCAGTACACAACTAATGTGGACTGCTCTCTGACCTTGACTAGGCAGCATGCCAGGGTCAGTCTGTGTCGATTTCCAGCTTGGCTTCCCTGAAACTGAGGTGCTAAATCCAAGCTGCCTGTCAAAATTTCTTGTGTTCTCAAATGTGGAGACAGAGATAAAGCTACTCGTCTTCTAAAGGTGTCTTCACCTTTCTCTAGACAATTAAAACTATACTATATTTTTTTATCTGGCTGAAGATTGGTGAGATGACTCCCACTGCTAGTCCCTTGGTACTGATCCCTTTTTTCCCCCATCTTAAAATGAAATCATTATACTGTATTTATGTACTTTGCAGGATGAATTCTTATTTTACTATAAAAGTATTAAATATGTATAGTATTTAGGAAACATGGTAATGAAATTCCGTAAGTACTCATGATAGACAGAAAATCTTTCCTTAGGGACTGCATTTCTTCTAAGTCTACAGTTTCGTGCCCATTTATCTAGAAATAATTACTGGTAATTTTAACATTATTCCCAGTGAATATTTAGTTTTCTGACTAAAAAATGTATCTGGCACATGAAATATTCCTGGATTTTGGGAAAACTGGCCTGGATTTAAATACATGAAGTTAAAACTTATTATGGTAGAAGAGAAAGTAAGTCTCCTTGGGTTTTCTCATCATCTCCTAGAGTAGTAGCTTGGATTTGTAAACATACTTCCAATTTATTGTTGATTACTGCTTGGGATATTTAGCTACACTGTGATTGGCAGAACTGTCTTGTATAAGGCAATTGATTTCATGGTAATATTTTTTTTTTCATCTAACAGTCTGATAAGGCATTTTAACCCCCTGATAAATTAAAATTTAAAAATGAACTTCTGTTGATACTCAGTGGGGATCCTGCAGTACCTAAGGAAATCTGTACAGTACCTGCAGAATCTGAAATCTTCAAACCCAGATCTGATGTATGCTGAAGTGAGGCTCCCTAACCTCTTCTCTAAACACTGTTAAGGTGTTTTCAGAGAATGAAATGGGAATCTATGGAACAGAGACATAAGAGTTCAGCAATTAACTGTTTTGGGGTGTTTATTTCAGAAAAGTTAAAAATACTGAATATCCATTTTGGGCTATGTGTGGTATGAGTACTGGTGCGTTTCTTCCTTTAGTGATTAAGAAAAGTTCTCTGGTCTCATGATGAGACTGTGCTTGTCTGGAGAGTTAATAGCTTTCAGTAAACCAGAGGATCTGTCTGAGAAAAAGGAACAAGGAGTTGAGCATAGAGCTCCTCCTTCAGATCTGAACTGGATCGCATAAATGAAAACTAATGTGAGGTATAAACACATGAGGCTAAAGTAAAGGTGTAATAAACAGTGGGAGCTTTAGCTTTCATTGAGGAGAGAATGCTTTTGTCTGCAGTAGAAATTTTCATATGACACAGATTTTTATTGTTATTTAATGCTGGTTTTAAGCATGTGGTGGCTTTTAATTTGTGTCCAGTAATAAAGTCTGTGGAGATCTTTGTACCTATAACCAGTTGTTCCTTTCATTGAAATCAGCTCTTGCCTTTTGGAACACTGCAATACCCTTCTAAAAATGACATACATATTTTATAACTGCAAGGCAGTAGAAGATAGAAGTGTTTGCTTATGTGTAAATTGATTTGTATTTTTAAAGTACTGAAAGGGTTGTTCTTCTTTTTTTCTTTTTTTTGAGCCATTACATTGTAGGTTAAAAAAGCTGAAAGCATATGGTAGCAATTTTTTAACCTCTCTACATGAGGTGCTTGTCAACGGAGGTCCATACGTCCAAAGCTAGTTAATAACAGCTGCAGGCCAAAGTTCTTTTAAGAGCTATTGCCGTGTTCCAAAATTCTCAAAGACTTTGAACAAGTGAAGTTGGCCACAAGGGAAAGCAGCAGGTCTGCATTCTGCTTGTTAAGTGAACCCTGTTTGAACGGAAAAAAATGTGGCTGAAAGTCAGAATTTTCATGCTATAAAACTTGACCATAAAATATCAGATAGGATTGGCTAGTAGGCTGCTGCAGTTTAGCCTAAACAAACCATTTGCTTCAGTCTAAAACTTTATTTTGCCAATTGCTTCTCTGAAAATATTTAGGGGTTTTTTGTTGAAAATTTGGAAGACTAATCATACCAAATTTTTTTTGAAGAATTCACAGAATCCCGAAATGTAGGAATAGTTATGTTTGCATTTACATTTTGTATATAAAAAATACAATGCAGAAAGCAAGAATGTATGTGAAGAAGAAGAAATTGCAGTTCTCTTGACCTTGTGGTGCTTTCTCAGTTTTATATTTGTGTCCATTTTTGCTATGTCCATTTCAAAGCACTAGTGAATTATAATTAAGTGAATTCCCTCTGGACAGCTTTCCATACAGTTTGGAAGTTTCTTGGCAGTTTGGAAGAAGTCCAGCCTTAAATTCTGAAATCACTTTCTCAAAAGATATGGTCTGTATATTTTTGCCTATTGATTGAAAATCTTCATGGTATATTAAAGCCTTTATCAAAAAAAGCTCTTTAGAAGAAACAAGGCTGTCTGGCTGGTTATCTGCCAGTAATAAAGTATCAATAAACAATACTCATCATTGTTGTTCAAGTTGAATATAAGGCAGGATGTTTGACAGAAAATATGTTTTGTGCTCTGCACTGGAATGGGCTGGATCCAAAGCTGAGATTTGCAAGGGATTTGTAGGGCGCTGAGTGCCCCTAGGTGGTCACAGCTAAAAGTACAGCAAGGAAAGCCTCCCCTGTGCATCTGGCTCCTGCTGAGGGCCAGCTCACCTCTGCTGGGCACTTGGGCACGCATCCCGCCCACAGTGGCACGTTTTTGGGATGCATTACTGTTAAAGAAGCACTTCTTTCCTTTTGATAGGTCTCTGCTTTACAGGAGAACATTTGTGTGGTATTAATTTTAATCAGGCAATTGCTGACATACTGAAGTGGCAGTCTATCATTACTCCCACTTATGGCTCCAATTTAGCCCTTGTCATTGCAGTTGTCAGTATCAATTGGGGATTAGAGTGGGTTATGGCATGCAGAGTGGATGGTCAGTGGATCAGTACCACTTTTCATTCCTTTTTAGCACAATCTTTTTTATTATCAAGCTTATCGATGCAATTTTGTTACTGCTTTTCAGGTTTTTTATATACATAAAATGTTTTGGAGATAAATTGCTTCTAGAATTGTTTTTGGGTTCTTCGCATTCCATTTTGCTGCAGGATTTGAAATATGTGAGTAATTAAATGGCACAGAAATGTTACCACTTCTGAAATACACATTCCTAAAGTTATAGAGTTGGTTGTTTTGAAAACGCTTATTTATATAGCAGTGATCCTTAGAGAAGATGTGCACTGTGAGATATGCACAAAAATGTGTCATTGATTTGCCATTGTGAGGAAAGCAAGCATTAATAATGGAATTGTAGAGCCAATTCCAAATAGCAAGGTTTTAACACCAAATAATAGAATGCTATGTAATAATACAACTTATAATTTTCACCAGATAAATGATGTCTCAAATCTCCAAGTACAGTATGTGAGAAAAGAAATTGTATATTTTATCCTAAGAGTTAGGTTTTCACTGACAGACATTTCTGCAGGGAAGGAGGGTCAAAAAAAAAAAAGGTAAATCTCTTGCTCTCTGAGAATTCTGGTGAATTTGCTTCTATGGTAACCAATTAGCCAGAGCTTATTACTCATGTAAAACAGGAACTGTTTGCATTTTTAAAACCTTCATTTGCAAAACAGCATGTCTAAATGATAAAGTTAAATTTCTTTCCCAAGACCACAAGTCTTCTTTGTAGGTGGAAACAGCTAAGTGTACAGTTTAAAAAGCAAGGGAAAAAGCGCTCCTAGGCAGCAGCATCCATCCACGCTAAAAGCAAATATTTGTTTTTGGAGCAGAGAATGGCTGTCCCCGGAGCAGCCAGCTTAGCAAAAGTAGGAATGGAAGGGCAGAGCTCATCTTTTATGGAAGTCAGATAAATTTCATGCTCTTTAACATCAACTGTGACTGCAGGCTTTTCACTGAAGTCTGGCTTCTTCCCCAGTGTGAACAAAATAGGAAAAGTGATTAAAGTTCACTCAGTACTGGACGGCAGGAGGCAACTGCTCCGGTATCTTCTGCTGAGGGAGAGGGCGAGAGGGCTCTTTAATAAGACTTGTGAGGCTTCTTTGAAGAAAAGAAGTAGGACTCATAGGGCCTATAGATGCCTACACTAACATTCATTCATTTCCGGTACTTCATATGGCTTCTTTGACACATTGTAATATTGTCATCCCCTTCATTAAAATGTTCATTATGAAAGGGGAAAGAGAGAAAATGTAACTGTTAACTGGAGTCAAGGGTCAGCAAGTTCTGCTGTGAGCAAAGGACTCGGAGCTGCCTCGGATAATAGCGGCAGTTCTGGGGCAGACACGAAAGACTGACAGAAAATGAAAATATGGACCTTACAAATTGTCCTGTTTTGTGATGGACAGGAGTCTTGAGCGTCCTGACAAGTCTTGAAAAGCTGAAGTGGCTAGCAGATCTTCCCAGATCCTGCCTTTTGGCTTTTTCCCTCTGGCTCTGTCTCTTTTTCTGTTTCTCCCTGTTTTAAGTTGTGCAATCAGTATTCACACATTCTTATAACTAATAGGATTAGAGGCGTTGCAAAGGGATTTGAACAAGATAATTAGTTTACTGCTTAGTCCACAATATAACAGGCAAAACCCCTCTGAGAAGAGGCGGACAAAATGGGTCAGAAAATGTGTGGGAAATGAGGTAAGGCCTCTCAAGCAGGGCTTCAATCAGCTACACCATTATGAAAGGATCCTGGAGTATTCATTCATTGCTGCAGACCGTTGACTTTTTTGGCTTGGCCACCAGAGGTGTCAAGGAAAGAGACTGAGCTGAGCAGTGGGAAATGTTGCTGGATACGAAGGAGCCTGTTTCAAGTGCTTAAGTGCAGTTTAAGGTTCTTTGCCACCATGTCACATAGAGCAACTCCAGGAAAGTGAAGCAGTTTACAAAGGTGAGGCTGTAAAAGCAAAGCTTCTTGTAAACCTTGGGGTGGATCACCTCTCAGAAACAGGCAACTGAAATATTCAGTCAAGAAACTTAATTTTGATTTAGTGTTATGTTCGAACCTCTGTCTAGGAGTTATTTAAAACATAAATTTTCTAGAAGTGTTTTTAAGTGTTCCATTTAAATATATTTTTTCTAGTTTTAAGATGTGCCAGACAGAAAAAGCCCCCACATCCAGTCCCCCACTGCCCCCACCCGGTGATATTAGTATGGTGCATGAATTACTAAGTGATGGTATTTGGTTTCCAAAGGAGTAGCAGGAAATGCCTCAAAGTTCCTGCCATTTTTTTTTTTTTTTTCCCTGTGAAACTTGTATGAACCACCAGCGTGATCAAAGCTGCCAGAAGCTGTTAGAAGACATGTCGACTTGGGCCTGCCTGTGTATGATAACTTAGAGGTGCCTCCTCTCCAGTGGAAGAAACAGCAGGAGCTTCTCTAATGAACTGTCCAGCAGCTCTGTCTTGCAGTGTATATACAACCAGAGGTGAGAAGAGGTTAATCCATAAGGGAACTAGTTAGAAAAGCAAAGCAAAAAATACCAGGGAGCTGTATGACCAAAATTCAACTTGAAGATGGTTGCTGACACATTTGGTTTCTTTTAATGAAACTGTCCTTTCAATCTGTTGCTTTTTTTGTCAGCTTGTGAGCTTTAACATACTTCAGCTGTGGTGCAGGAGTATGCACTGCATGTGCAATACAGAACAATACAGGATGTCATGTTGCTTGTAGCAAATTGACCTCCTATTCATTTTAAATACCTATATCTTATTTCTAATGGAGATTAGATTCCTAATCTTGAGATTAGTCTCAGTTTTATTTAAGCATGGGGATTTATTACTATAATCTTTATCTGTTCATAAGTGTAAGGAAGACAAAGACATTCGCTATTAGACATGTACATACCTGGCAGTAATATGCAGTCTTTATACTGTAATCCTGGCTGTTGTGATTTTCATTGTTAAGCACATTTACCCTGAGGTTTATCCTGATTTTATTAAAAGAAAAAAAACAAACAGTCAGTTTCTCTTTGTTGTTCAAATGGTTTTTCCATGTTCCTTTGTTCAACTGCAAGCCAAGATGTCATCTCTGCCTCAGTTGGGAATCTCTGTTTTGTGTTGCTTATTATTGTATGTATGGAAAAGGAAATCATGCATATTAAAAATGTTGTGGAAAACAGACACAGTGAGATGTTTTCTGGTTCTTCAGGTCAGGCATTGTACCATACACACATTTATTTTCATATGTGGAGGGTAATTTCCCACTGGAAGTGTTGTGTCCCTAATTAAAAAAGTAGAATCAAACCAAGAAAACCCAACAAGCAGAAATTGGTATAGATATGCAGAAGTCTATATAAGACTCTTCTTCCTGTTCTATATAAAAATATGTGTTAATAGTATTATAAATAGTAAGTATCTATAATGAAATTTCAGCTAGGTTAAAGGAAAAGAAAAAAAAAATGCAGGAGAATAAAATACATATCCTAAAGTTCATCAGAACATTTATTTTTAAGCTTAGACTTAACACCTGAATAAACTTAATGTCACCAACACAGAGACTTAGATTTTTTTTTTTTTTTTTTGTATGACCAGGCTGTTTTGAATGCTGGCTTTGAATCTGGTAAGTCCTATTCCCTAAGGTACCAGTATTTTAAGTTCTATTTACAAAAGGTTATACAATATCTCTTTCCAAGTCCATATTTCTGTATGGTTTTTTATGTTTGTTAAAACTGTTCAGTTAATACAGCTCATCAAAACAATTCTGGACATATTTTCCATTCAGATGTTCATGTAAAACATTATCAGTGAGGAAACTTTGGCTTATTTTCGTTATTTATAGATGTGGATGGGAAGATGGTTAACAGAGGGCAAAAGAGATATGGAAGAGAAACTAGGAAAAAAAGATCCAAAGCTTAATTAGATATTCTGTATCCCTACTGAATGCTGAATTTGATCTTTTCGTTTTCACAGATTGCAGACCTCTCATTCTCACCCACGGTCTACTTAAAATTGATACTGAGGGAAAATATTTAAATATTTCTGTTCCTGTTTGGAGCAAATGTTTGTAGACATATCCTGATGACACCTTGGCTCCTTTGGCAGTTTTGGTGTATTTTTAGTTTTCATACATGTAGCACTCAGCAGCACTGCAGTTCAGCTCTCAGACTTACTCAGCTGCAAGTCAGGGATGAATCCTTATCTGTGTTTACTTTTCCAGCAATATAAATACTCCTCCAGTGTATATGTTAACTACTTTCGATTCCTCCTCAGAATGCTGCTCTCGATAGCACAGTTCTTGTGTTATTCTGCAGGGATGCAGACCTGACACATAATTTTGAAATATAGTATTATGTTGAATGGTCAGTCTTCCTGAAATACGGACCTTCCACCCCAAAGCTTTCATCTACCTGGCCACTGGAAGAGATTTCTGTCTCCGAGAAAAATCCCTTGAACTCATAAGGAGTGCTAAGGAGAAGCATGTGAGGACTTTGCAGTTTCAAAATTATTTTTTTACAGGAGTAACTGAAAGCTTGACAAGATTCACCCCCATTCCTCAAAGAAAACCCAAAAAGCAGAACCGAATCCCTGAGTTTTGTTAAATACGAAAGATAATTATGTTAAGGACTTGCACATGGTCCAGTTGTCTGAAATACTAATTTTGATGTCACAATAATTAGTCATGGGGCATGATGAAAATTTATAGATGGACTACAGAAAACAATTTCCTTATTTTTCTTGTTCTGTTTCCCCACCTGAGGAGAATTTTGTCTTTGTTCATGTATGCTTAAATAAGGGAAGCCTGTAATTTAAGTGTGTTCAATGCTGCTTTTCTGTAAGTAGTTTGTGATTTAAAGATATATTTCGTCACATGCGTAACACTAAACTTGGCAGTAGTTACGATGAATTTAACGGGACTTAAGTGCATATGATACATTGTACATGCTTCAGTGCTCTCCTGAATTGGGATGAGGTTATTTGTGTGTGTGTGGTTATTAAGAGCTATGTTCCACTGGGTTAGTGTAATTTTCCATCCTGTATCTTTGAAGGGGCTGTGCCATAGCCTATACAATTCATATTGTCACAGGTCATCTTACAATGTGTAACAGCTTTACATTTAGCTGATAATTAGGATCTTTGAAGAGTAATGCTTTTGTTTGTTTTCAGAATTAGTGGGGATGAGAAGCATTCCCTAAGTAAACTTCATTCCTAACCTATCAAAAGTGGGGTTGGTTGTTGATTACTAAAACAAAAAAAAAAAAAAAAAAACCAGAAAAAAAAAAAAACCAAAAAAAAAAAAAACCTCTGTAAATAGTCATTAGAGAGTTTGGAGTTTTGAGTTGGAGATTTTTGAGTTTTGGGCATAAGTACTTCCTGGTTTTGTGAGCGAGGAATGAGAGGTAGAGGATTGGCTCAGGTATGTCTTAAGGGTAGGGGGAATATGTGCAATAAGTGGTTATGCTCCCACTGTTGGAACACATGCTCACTGAAAATAGTTTCACTTGCAAGAAGCGCAGCAGAACCTGACCTCAAACTTTTCTGCCTCGTTCCAAGACACTTTCTGTCGTGAAAAAGTTTCCTCAAAGGCATAAATACTGTTAGCCATCTCTCTCCTAAATCACCTTAAAAATGTAGAATGGATAATTCAAGAAAAGTTTTGACTGGCCTGAATTTACTGTAAACTTGGTTTTAAATTAGGGAAATCAAGTTGTGTATTTCTCGTGCAGTGGTTAGGAATTGAAGCAGGAAATCATGCTGACAAATGAAGTGAATGGAAACAGGAGACAGTTACGTTGTGATGTAATAAATTGTCCTAAATATGTTAGATGTATAACTCTATAGAAATTTTAGCTCTTTACTGCCATAAAGCTGTGACTTAAGTTATGTATCTTCAATAATTCTACAGTATTTTGATTCATAAAAGTTGAGTAGATTGGAAGGAGCTTAAAAAAATGCATTTTAGTAGGGTTTTTGACAGATGTGATTTAAAAGCTTAGAGAAAGCCCTGCACCTGTCACTTTTAATTGCAGAAAGCTTTCCATCTATTAACTTTATTTTGCCAGAGCCTTCTAATGAAAAAGTTCCAGTATCTAATTTAATTTAATTTTCATTGGGTTTGCCAGAAGAGCAATTAATTTTTAGAACTTCCAGCTATGAAGTTGTGCTTCAGGAAGCAGTCTCTCTATCTTACATACCATTAAGTTTCATCGTATGCCTGTCATACCTTAGGAACATCTTGATATCCTTGCAGAAATGTGGCAGTCAAATGTAGACATATTGTCTGTAGCACTAGGTAGGGTTTACAAATACAAATGTTCGTATGATTGGGTTATTCCTATCCATCATTAGATTGCATCTCTCTGGAGCTATAAGTACATCTGTCCCTGGCAGGCTTATGTTATCACTGATGCATATGGGGACCATGTGTCAGTCTTCCAACAAAGATATATAGCCTTGTGTAGGAGCAGGATTGGATATGCTTGTGTTTCAGCCTCTAAATCAATTTCTGGGACCTTCGCTACAGATGTTGGAAGCTGCAGGTCTGTAAAAAGAGTATACTGTAACGTGAACTGAAACAGAAGAATAAGCATGAGAAGGAATTAGCCATATGGCAACAGATAGCAAGTGCAGTGGAGCTATGAAGAGGCAAATTCTCACACCTTCTCAGCTATCTGTGTAAATATCGTTTAAATTCAATCACCTCAGAGCCCGGAGCCGATCCTGTTCTAAGAGGAGATCTGTTCATACTCAGTTAAAAGAGTGAGTACAGATACTCCTGCTGTTGTAAGATGCGTGTCCTAGGATTTCTGAGCTGGCAGAAGTCTTCCTGAATTCCCTAGAGGTACACATGGATTTGCACTGACTGCTTTAGCAGAAAGCCTGGCTGTATAGTGCTGAGATGTTGTTGATCTGCTTAGTGGCTATTATTGATACAGGCACAGTGCCACGTGTTCTTATATTTAGCCTTATTTCTTAAATCCCTTTTAATATTTATGCTTCAAACAAAATGCAGTCAAATCTATGTATTTAAACATTTTATGGTGTATTTTCAAATTAGTCCTTAAGCAATACAGAAGCTTATGCATTGTTTGCTGGGGGTTTTTTAAGTAAATGTAATAGTCTTTTTTCCCATTACCATAACTGTTCTCAGTCACTCTGTGGTCACCTGGACCTCTCTTTTCTGAAATTACACTGCAGGAGTGTGTAGTGTCTTGTGAACGGAGACATCAGTGTCACCCTTGCTCATCCTGAGTGTGCTGCGCTCTCATTCGATTGCAATTGCTTAACTCACATCCATCCCATCCAGCTGCTTTTGTGTGCCCTCACAAAGCAAAACATAATACCCATCCTCCTGAATGAAAAAACCTTCAAACAACATCAGAAAAGCACCACACCCCACACACAATCACCCTTTACCCTAATTATTTGGGCTTATTTGGAATTTTCTGGATAGTTACTTGAGGCAAAGCTCCATCAGCTGCTTAGGAGAGTCTGGATATTGGTTGAAGGGAAAGAATTTAGCAATTTGGGAAAAAAAGGATTGAAAACATACAGATAGAAGAAAAACATCTGAAAAGAGGGAAGACAGGTTTTAAAAGTGCAATTAAGAGCAGCTACTTTTTGATGGCGTCAGTGGAAAAGTGCAGTCCTGGAACAGAAAATCATCTTTGGAGACTCCAAGCTTAAAAAAATGTCTGAATGGAAATTATTCCTAGTACAAGCAGCTGAACCTTTTTGGAAGTTTAAGGGGGAAAAGGGGGATAAATATGGCAGAAGTAGCAATAAAATTTAAGCTTTGCTATAAAAAATATTAAATTCCATTTTGCATGGGTTATTTTTTCATAGAACATTTTAATGTAATTTACATACTGGTATTGTGGCAACAGTATACAGACAGGGCTGTAACAAGAAATGGGATTTTTCACATTCTTGAAATGTAGAATGGAAGCACTTTGATTCAGTTTTTTACCCATAGTTGTTCATTTTAGTTTGCTATTGATTAAGAAATTGATTGTGATCAATTTATTCTGGAATGACGAATTTTCTTTTTATTATTTACATACATTTTTACCATTTTTACAAGGGTTTTAAATTCTAAATAGGCCCTGAATCTGGGTAGGATGCACTCTTCTTGCTTTACAGACCAGTTGTACTGCCTCTTCCATATTCTCAGCTCCTTTTATAAGAAGAAAATACCTCTTGAAATTCTCATTCTTTGTGTGGCACTGAAAGGGAAAAAATTGTGGTGACAGAAGTTTAGGGAAAGAGGCTGGAACAGTCACAGAAAGAGAAGGCAGGCTCAAGAAGAAAGAAAAGCCTGGAGCCCTTGAGCAGAAACTTGAGGCTTGACACTTCTGGGATGTGCAGCTAGAGTATTAAAGTAATCTAATCCTGGTCGGTGGGAAGTTTTACATCCAGAGTACCTGAATATGTGTATCAGTAATTGCCCTGAAGTTTCTCAACAATTTTTTTTTTCTCCTAAGGACTTTTAATTGACTGTGTTAACTAGCATATACACAACACTCAAGAAATAGAATAAACAAAAAATTCCAGTCATTCAGTTACTCAAATAATTGAGGTTGTTATTACTGATTATAGTTCATTGTCAGTGAAGTGGAAGATAATATGAACATACATTTCTTGTCCTTTCCATTATTGGTTTTCTCACAGAACAGCTAAAAGCCCTAGTTCTTTGGTCCAGAAGCCCAGTGGTGCTAGTCCCTGTACTTATTCTGTTACACAGAATAAGAAAAATACCAACAAACCAGCACCCAGTAAAACAAAACAGTTTTGTGAAAGATATTACAGTATAAGAAATGACAGACAGGTATAAGCAGATGGGTGAAGACCAGAAAAACAGTCATATAAAATTGGTCATCTTGATAAGCAGCCATGATGGTAGCTTAGCTGTTGTCAGTTGTTTTTAAATCATCTGTGGTAATCCTTTTAATGATTTGCTTTGGTTTCTTTCACTGTTTTAGCATAGTTTTTGGCACTGACAGGCAACAGCCTTAAAGCTTGAAACATCAGTGCTTCATATATATTATGCAACTATACATACTGTATAAAGCTTAGACTATACAATAAATCTGTCTTATCAAGTAGTGAGCCCATCTCGAGAGACAATCCCCAAACTGCATCATTCGACTCAAATGAAGGAAGAGTGAGCACAGTGCTTGTTCAAAATTATTGGTCTGCAAGATCTTTTCTAGTTTACTCTTCAAATTTTTCTCCATCTCTTGTTCAAGGTTAGTTTTACTGTTTGGAAACACTTGAACCACTCAAGTTATTATTAGAGTAAAAGTTTGGAGCTATACTTTATGAAAAATGTCTGTGTCCAGGGATGTAATTATTACTTGTCTGTACTGGAATTGCAGCTCTGCATAATGGGGTTGGATCAGGAGTCCGCTCTGCTCTGTTTTGAAGAAACAGAAATTGCCACAGCTTGCTGAGTGATATTTCAGAAGAGAATATACAGGGTTATAGACTGTGTAGTGAAACTAGACAATGTACCGGACAACCTTTCAATCAGTTCCTGAAAGTGCTTACAGTTTCAATTCCAAGGCAGGTGAAACAATATTAAATATTAAAGACATGTTGACAGCTGCAAACTTCTTCTAAAAAAGAAGTTTTGTTACAGGGAAAAGTACTGATAGATTTTTCACATACTGTTGAAGAGGTCTTTTGGAAAATTAAATATGCCATCTCATCTATTCTTAATGTGAGCAGATCCCCAGCCAAGCCAAATGGATGTTTCAGCCATGCATATGCTGAGTGTCTAACGCACCAGAAGAAGTGAAAGTTACCTGGCAGAATCTTGTTTTATTCTTATAAAGTTCTTAACTTATAGTGCATTTTCAAGTCTGTCAAGTGTAATAGTTGATTAAAAATTAATCACCAAATCACCTATCAGAGACTAGTAAAATGAAAACAGCAGAGTCTTCACCCTTTCCCTACAAAGAAACAGTCTTTTGTGGCCTTGTATGAAAAAGGGACTCATAAAGATTTAAGTTATTTTCTATTTTGCCTTCAATTCCAAACTGGTTAAAGAAAAAGGAGAGGAAAAACCATGACCGAACCCATATCCAACCTAAGCCTCCCTGGCACAATTTGAGACCATTTCCTCTTGTCCTGTCACTTGTTACCCAGGAGAAGAAACTGATCCCCACCTGTCCACAACTTCCTTTGAAGCAGTCATACAGAGCTTCTAAGGTCTTCCCTGAGCCTCTTTTTCTCCAGGCTAAACAGCCCCAGTTCCCTCAGCTGCTCCTCATGGAACTTGTGCTCCAGCCCCTTCCCCAGCTCCACTGCCCTTTGGACTCGCTCCAGCCCCTCAATGTCTTTCCTGTGGTGCTGGGCCCAGAAGTGAACGCAGCACCCGAGGTGTGGCCTCACCATTTGGATCTACATCCATGTGGGTAAAAGTCATTTCCCTCTCTGCAGACTGCAAGTAGGGCTGTAGGTCAATGATTCCCGCACACATCACAGCTGTGCTGCTGCCTTGGGCCCTATTAGGGAATGATAGTGCTATTAGGGATGCATGATGAGCAGCAGTCAGTAAAATGTCACTCATTGCCTTCCTTCAGCTTGGCCAGCTTGAAACTGTGTGGAGGATAAAGAATTGTCAGTTTTTTTCTTTAGGGGGAGAGGAGTGTTCTTAAGAGTTTCAAGTTTTTCTATGAAAGGGATTACGCTGAAGCCAAATTTGAAGTAGAATGTCAGTTCTCTCTGAAATTGTGGGTGGTCCCTTCCTCTTCAGGAGCTACAACATGTAATTTCCTTTCTTGTTTTGTTTCGGGGTTTTTATAGTCTAAACAAAAGAGAATTATATATTAATTTAGTGGAACAGACTGTTAAAGACTGCTTTCCTTTTCAAAAATAATTTCTAAAACTCCAATGAAATACATGTGTGGTCCTAATACTCCTATTTTATTGCACAATTAGCATTTGCCCTGCTAGGCCACTCTAGAACAATAAAGAATAAATGGTGAATCTCCTTAAGCAGTTATTTTCAGTAGTATTTTCAGACTATACAAATTGATTTAAGTACACTTTTGGAGACATTGTAGAGTAGAATTGATTTTGTAACCCATGGGTTAACTTTTCTGCCAAGGCTGAGACTGAAGGTTTTGGCTTAGTCCAAACCCAAAATACATTCCTATTAAAAAGTAAAAGGCCTAGTATTGTACTCTGTGCTATTTAGATTCTGCAGAAATCACTAATTACTAATACTCAAAATTATAACTAAATGGTGTATTATATTGCATGAGTATGAAGAGTCAAGCTGTTTCTCAAACAAAAAAATATTATCACTAATTATCAGAATTTAAATTTTGGATGACTTATACTCAATGTTAAGGTTGAAGGTACTGGTAAACTCTGGAGATCACCAGGCTACCAGTACTACTGTTGTGTAGTGCATTACTTTTTCTCTTTTGCTGTATATGCATAAATGTTCTCTCTTCCTTAATAAATAAATAAAGTGGATTAAAAGACCTGCTGCTTAAATAATACAGATACTAATATGCCAGAAGCTATAATAAGAAGTACATTTTGATTCCATAACAGATTTATAAATGGATGACATTTAAAAAACCTCAAGCATTAAGAATGAAAGAAACATCAATGGTATAATCAAAAGTGCTGTCATTAAAAAATGAGAGATGAAAGTGGGCAGGGAAATTCAGTCTGAATATTCGTAGGAAAAAAAAAAGAAAAAAGATGCATCCCTTACCATGGGAATTGCTGTGACTCTAATAATTCAGTCCGTGTTGCAGTGATGATTGCCCTGTGTTGTGAAATGTGAAATATTCACTTGGGCAATGTAGCACACCATGGCCCAGGGAGTGATCCTGCTTTAGCGTGAGAAAAGGTTATGTGCCTACTATGTGCAGCATCTGAATCTCCAGGGAGTCAACAGAGCAAACGGAAATTAGTGATGCAGAGAGAACCTGAAATTCTGTGATCTAAATCTTTCTCATCGGTTTTGTGCTCCTCAGCAGGGTACTGATACGTGCTACCGCTGATACATACAGCCATGGTTTCCCCATCTGTAAAAGGAGGTTCATAGTAGCCTTCTCATACATGAAATTTTAATCCTTCTAAGGGAAGCAGCAGCAATAATGATTTACAGAACTGATGTTCGAAATTATATTTTACAGTTTTTATCTTCATGAGGGGATATATGTGCCTTAGAGACATATTAGCTACTGCTGGTAGTACTGGACACCTTTTGTGTCCTCAATATGAAGAGAAATAGCTGCAATGATTGTTTTACTAAAGGACAGAAGAAAAAAAACGTTGAAATTAATAGGAAGTTAACTGGTTTATTTCACAGTCAAAGAATAATGGTACAGCAGAGTTGTTGGTTGATTGATTTTGTTTCTTTGTTTGTTTTGCTTTTTCAGAACAAGAGTTTAGACTGAATTTTTAAGTATATATTTTTAAACATTTCCTTCTTCTGTCATAATTGATCTGTAGATCTGCCGGAAAGCTATGCCTGCTAAAAGGACATGACAAGCCATTTGGGTATAAGATTATCTTCATGAATAAGTGATGCTGTACTCTAATTTGTTATACAGTAACTGTATAAAGTTAAAGCCAAACATATGTCAGTATTCTTACAATTAGCTGGATAAGCCTCACTTGACTGATGGGAAAGGTACTTAGTTGTTTCTATATATTAATGTATTTGCTGAACATAGGATAAAACATGTTGTGTCATAGACGAAAACATTCGTGTTTGTTTAGTAAGCTCATGTTACAATATGATATATTTCTGCCATGATGGAATTCCAAATAGGCTTCAATAGCTTCAGTTTACCTGAGGTACTAATTTTGAAGGAACTGTCTCTCCAAGATACTCCCCCTGTATTAACACCACAATGTTTGGTGCCATCTGTGTTCTTGAAGACCTTTTATTTTGGTTTGATTCTCATTACGTAGTTTGGAAAATAATTTTCATACTTACAAACTTTATCCTAGTACAACAAAACTTGTGGCTGTCAAAGCATGCCTCTGTAGCATTCAGAAAAGGTCTTAGATTAAATTCCTAGTCATGTTGGAACTTTGCAATTTAGGAGTATGGTTGTATAGTGATAAATGAAGTTTCACGAGCAGAAAAAACCCATCTGATTGGAACTTTTCCATGTTAACCCAAGCCATCTAATAGAGAGTAGAAAAATTTATTTATTCAAATTTTGAAAGTAGAAAACTGGCATTTTAGGAATAAAATCCAAATCAACGATCCATTGCAACATGAAAAGTCTACCTTGGGGTTTCATTCTCTCCTCTTTGAATCAGAAAGCCCATGGCTATGGCAGCTTTTGCAAACAGAGGCAGCCGCCAGTGTTCATGATAATATGAAATAATCTTTTGCCATACTTCTCTGGAGACATACCAAGACAGTTGAAACTTGGGGCTGTGACTCCCTTGTCTTACACTGTCATGTTGCAGCATGTTGTCGCCTTCATATCTCAGATTTTACTGCTGGTGTCTTCAGTGCCTCCCAGTGAGGCAGAGTACTTTGCTTTCTCTAAGATCAAAGCCAGAGGAATAAACAATAGCTCTTGGGTCTTGCTCTGGAATAGCTTTGAGGTTTTAGATTATGTGCCTCATTAATGTGACTGTGACTGGAGAAGTATCTCAGACCATGCAAGACCTCACAGATATCTTAATCAAGTCTAGGATCCAGCGAGTAGCCTATGCCAGAGCATGTTTCTCTTTCTGCAAGGAGCTCCTTAATGAATAGGTAGTGCATGTCTTCTCCCTGCCAGCTGTATTTTTTAAGGTGTACTCAGATACAGAAATATTATAGGAACACTGAATAGTACTGAAGAAAGAGCCAATCACAATAAAAACAGCTGAAATGGACAGGATCATTTGATATTCATAAATCAATTGTTTTGCTACCTTTACTATTTTAGGATAAATATCTAATTGATACTTAATGTTCCTACAAAGAAGTTGTTAGTTGTTCCATCAAAATTATCTGATTGGCCTAGGTGATAACTGTACGTCACTTTCAACTGAACTATCTTATTCTAAAATATGTTGTTTGGTTTTTTTCACCACATTTGTATTCAAGGTTAAATCCCCCATGTCTAAATTCATATATTTGACTTTCAGTCAAATAATTTAAATAATTGTCATTCTTGTTATTTCTTTGAATGTCCAGTAGTCTCATTATCTATGACATTTTGCCACCTTGTACAGGCATGGAGGATTTCATGCAGAATATAGTTAGCTAATGTTAAGACTCTTGTTTTCCAGTAAGAGAGAAGTACTTAGCAAGGCTTGCTTTATTCATGTCACTTATATGTAAATAATATGTAAATAATATGCCACTATGTAATATATGTAAATATATGTCACTAATATGTAAATAATTATCAGGATGCTGATCCTGAAATAGCCACTGTCTGAGATGTTTTTATAAACTGGCATAAATAAACTGGTAAGCATTCAATACTTAGTTTAGCTGAGTATTTCTGGCTCTTCCTTTAAAAATCAGGACACATTACTCATTCCCAGTACTCAGTATTTTGCAAAGTGTAGAATGGCAGTATAGATTTATGATATCACTGGTCAGACACAGAGGGAGGTTAAACCATAGAGGAAAATAAAATTACAAGTAATTAAATTTACAAGCAGGTTTGCCATCTTCAAAAGATTTAGTGTTTCAGAACAAACAATGATTTAGCCACATAACAAAACTGTGATACAGCCTTAGCAGTTTATGATATAGATATTTTATGTGATGTTTCAATTTATATAATTAAAACTTGAGCACTCCTTTTTAAGGGTAAATAGGATATTCAACTGAGAACCATACATGGTAAGTAATAAAATAACTGCAATGCAGTACTATTTGCATTTTTTAAGAGCTGAAACATTCTATCAGGATCGTTAATTTCAGGTTATCTCAGGGCTTTATCTTCGGATAATAAAGCAATGCTGTATGTAAGTCTTCAAGTTTTTTTTCCTGAGAACAGGTTTGTATCTTCTGTTGGTATGAATTTCAAATGTTCACAGGACTCTAAGCTGTGAGGTTTTTTCCCTGATACACATCCATCTATTAACCAGTAAATATGATAAATATAACTGTACCATTTCCCTCCTGTTCTTAGGAAGGATTCAGTAGTAACAAGGTTTTTGGCAAGGTCTTCCTGCTTTTTCCACAAGCTTCATATGTTATCATTACCAATGTATTCTTGGAGAAAAAAACCCTGCATACACAAAATGAAGCTGTTGGGGAAGGGAGAGTGGGGCAGAGGTCTTTGGGCTTTTTTTGATGTTGTTGTTTTTGTTATTGATTTCTTCCTAGTTCATTGGTTTGTGAAATACAGAAATCTACATTCTTGTAGGCATAATTTCAAATTAGTCGAGTTCAGTTCCTTTGTCAGAATATCCAGATTAAATCTTTAATCTTTAGAAATTGGTTTAAAAGCTGTGGCATATGTGCTTATCAGAATCCATTGCATGTAAATTGACTTTATCCAGTTTGTTTAAAAATAAATTGCATTTTACATAAGCATGGTAATTGCAGAACTTACTTGATCATGGATCTTAGAGAATCTATAGTATTTCTGGTTTTGTTCATGAGTTTGAATACTTGGATAGACTATGTTAATTATAAAAAGTAATTATTTAGATGCAGCATATTTATTCTTCGATTTAGAAATACACACCTGACCTTCTAAGAAAGAAAAAAATAGTATGCAAGTTTTTCAAAACATTGCTGTAACTGGGCAAAAATTCAGAAATCTTTGTGCATTCTCCACTGTGTATCTTCATTTACAGTGGGATTCAGCTTTGTTTGGTGTATGGATTTGGTTTTCTCTTTTTACATTTGAGAAAATGAGGTTGCAGCCAGGATATTACAACTCAGAAGAATGTTTGACATATACATCTTAAACTTATCTGAAACGATCTGCTGTACCCAGGCTGGTTTGTGCATCTAGAGCAGCAGCGATGCTCATTTGTGCCTCTAAGAAGTCTCTGTCTGCTGCTGCTCTAGATGCACAAACCAGCCTGGGTACAGCAGATTGTTATTATTATCCCCTGTTCTACCTTTTAACCTGAGGAAACAAACCTGAGAGTTCTCCTTGAGAACATCTCACATTCAGAGAGACTGAAGTTACACCTGGCCCTGAGCGCAGGCTTGGTGATGCCGGAGCAAGGAGCAGCGGTGGAGGCCAAGGAGTGAAGGTGCTCTGCCCACCACTGAATGACATAAATGAAGCCCACAAACTTGCACTAAGAAATTTTCTTGAAAGGTCAATGTCTAAGGTACTCCCCTTCAGACTTAATAATTTGGAATATATCTCTCTAGGAATTATGTAACAGAGTCCAGAACAATTTAGTTGAAAGAGGCCCCTATGACAGCTAGAATCTGCATAAAGATTAATTTGTCAAAACACCTCACTAGATCATTGTGCTCTATTTAAAGAAAGAAATTGTCAGATAGCCTTAGCTTTTTCACTCTAGCTGTATTTTTTAATAGCTTCTGCTGTTCCAGAGGTATTCTGGATTTTGATGTAAGGTCTTGGGCTGTAATATTAATGGAGAATAATTTGATCCAATGAAAGTATCTTGGTCAGATTGCCGCTTTCTAATGTGAGGCAGATTCATGTCTTTTTTAAAAAAATACAGATGTTTTCTTATAAAAGTAGGATGTTTTATTGTATCCTGGCTTAAGTGTTATTGAAATGCTTAGACATTATTTCATTTTAGGAGTATCAATTTCCATCATAGAGTCTCTGTTCAAATGCTGCCTGTTTTTGAAATGGAAGATGATGTCCGCAGTTATTAGTGCAGCAATACAATGACCATCAGGCTAAAAAGGGGTTTTACACCTTTCTTCACTACAGACTATAAGTGGCAAAGTTAAATCAATGTAATGTAATGGCCTGAAAAATTGTCTGGTTTTATCTACAAAATAGATTTTTGCCCCATTTTCCTTGAAAGTTGCAATGCACCTTGTGCAGCTTCTGGCCTTTTTTGTGCATGGTCTAAGAACTGTGGTGGAATGGGTTCAAACATCAATAAAAAAGACCACACGCAGCTTCTGAGTTGTGAAATGTAGGTGTAATTTATGCAAGAAGAAAAAATTGAATGTTAGTTTAAGCCCCTCAAGGTTTTTATAAGGAAACCTTTTTACACTGAGCAGATGAAAACTTGAAGCAATCAATAAATAATTACTAAAATTTTTCCTGCTATAAGAAAAATCATATTTTTTATGAGAAGTAGAATTTTGCAGTGTAGAAATGAACTTACACTTTTGTTGCAGAAACAGTTCCAAGAAAGTTTCACAAACCAGCTGATGCATTGCAAAAAAATTACTTTTGGAAAACAACATTTGCCAATCTTACTTAGCTCTCCATGTTTAAATGGATGTTTAAACAATGCCTTGTTCAGCAAGGTTGGGAACCTTTGCAGTCAAGCAGTTTACATTTGAAATGAGCTAAAATTACCGGGGAACACTATACTTCAGTTTGCATGAGCTTGTGCTGCACGGAAATGGTGCTGACTGTGCACATCCAGCATGCAATTAGTTAGTGTGCTGTCTTTCACATGTACCTGCACACAGATGTACCTATGCACACACACAGCCTCAGTGTATTGTCTGCTGAGGAACCTGGCACAGTGGCTGTCACTTGCAAGTCCTTGTGTTTGTGCCAAAATTTCCCATGGAAACAAAGGTTTTGACCATTGATATTTTCTGTTAGATTTTTAATAATTTACATTTGGCCTCAGTATTTCTCATCTTTCACTTTTTTTAATTTTAGAAAATGGTGAATGATGATATTATATCAAATGCCATGAAAAGCTTAATGCACCGTTACCCATTATTGGCTGTAGTATATATTTATGAGCATGGCAGTGGCTTGCATAGATATATCCATATATCTGTGTTATAAACTAATCACTGATCATGATACAAATCACTACTGCTAGCTTAGCCACTTCACACACAATTTTTATATAGGAAAAATGTATTAGTCAATTAAACAGAAGTGTAAATATAGGTATTTGCATTTTATGCTTATAAGGGAATTTTTTTTCAAGGAAGTAGGCTGTTAAATCATGTTACCGTAACAAATGCTGAAGGCTGCTTTTTCATTCATTGCCCCTGAATTTATTGTCAGAGCAGTGCAGTCATATCCCATTTCAAGATTACTTAGGTGGCTTGAAAATTAAATCACAGCTCACAAATTCTCTTTTTTCACACACGATTAATAATACTAAAATTGGGTCTAGTTTTAAGTATACTTTGCAAGATATTGCAGTGCAATTAGGTGCATGAAGTATGAAAGATTTAGTAAATAGAAAGTGATTTTCCATAAATTAACAATGAATTGGACAAAACAAAATTGCTGTCAATGTATGTGGAATTATTTTCAAAATAATTATATTGACATAAATTTTGTTAAATTTGGGCAGCATGGGGTTTTATAAAGTCCTTGAGTTATTTTTTGAGAGTTCATAAATCTGAAAGAGATTTTCAGGAGTGATTGCTCAGAACTAGAAATATGAGCCCATGCTAGATTAAGTTTTAGAGAAAGAATATATCAAAAGCATGACTATTTATGTCTAATCAACTAAATGATTCTTGCTCGTTCACTTACTCTGAGCTAGATCGTTTTTTCTGTGCACAGTTTTGAAATGTTTCTCTAAAAACTCTCTCTGAAAGAGGTCCTCTAAAGTTGTCTCAAGCTCAAGACAGAGAAACTTTACTTCTGTTGGGAACTGGATTGCATTTGGTGTGCTTTGGAGTGAAGATCCTGAATTGGTTTTAGCAAAACGAAATCTAGTTAACCACAAGAAAACTGCTGTGCGAGTGGACTTAAAATCCCTCTGTAGAGACACCTGTATGCATCTGATTTGTTTGTACATTTTATTCAGGTGCTCAAGAAAGCTGCTTCATGTAATTGTGCTCCCGAAATATTGTGTATAGATAGGTGCATCTTGGAAGGCTTCCAAAAGATCTGATTTCATAATTTTTAGTACAACAAGCTAGATAAGCCCCTTTGCAAGACTTCAAACATTCTTGTACCATGTGTGATAGGTGTATTTGGTCCAGGGTAGCAAACTATTCTCTGAAGTGAAACCTCCAAACTGCATGTGGTATAGATACAGCAATAAAGACTTTAATGTACTGGTCATCTTCTATTTCACTGCATCATTGTTAATAGTGCATAGCATAAATGGAAAATTCTGGATCCTAGTTTGCTTTTGTTTCTTTCTTTTTTATTTTCTCTGTATCCTCTGGTACTGTCTTCAGTTCTCTAGATTTTATTTCCAATATTGACCTGTGAAGGCTAAAAATGTGTCCAGATTTCAGAAAAGAAAGTGCTGTTTATTCATATTGATAGCAAAAAACCATTACTGAATAATAATTTTATAAGCATTTTAATATTATTTCTCCTTTGTAAAAGATAATAGTTTCAGATAGCATGGTACAGCTGAGCATACAGGGATTTGGGGAGGAATATTAAATATCTGCTGCAGAGTATATTTTAATCCCTTCTTCTAAAATATATGGTGCTTTTATTTTAAAATATATGATGCTTGACACTCTGAAACAAAAGTCAGAAACATATCGATCTCAGATATTACACAGCTTCATCATTGTTTCTCAATAGCTCACTATTTGTTCTTTTTGCTGGCTTACAGTCTTTCTTACATAAAACTGAACATAATATCAAACATGGCTTTGGAATGGTTGAAAAGTGAAAACACTCACTTCTGCTTTTTTTTTTTTTTTAGCATGTAAGTTGCTACTTTCTAAAGGAACTACTTAGTGCAACATACATAAACTGTTTCGACTATTGCTACTTCTTTTCTTCAATTACAAATCAGTTAACATAATGAAATTACCTTCACTGGAAATACTGACTGAATCATAATGGCGGAAATTATTTTCTTGCATTTCCTTTTTGTTATATGAAAAACTAAATATATATATCTATATATAGCATTTTTACATTTAATTTAATTTTTTTTCTTAGTGATCTTAGTGAAAATCAGATTCAAGCAATACCAAGGAAGGCATTCCGAGGAGCAGTAGACATAAAAAATCTGTAAGTATTATCTTCTTTCCATATATTCTGATGATAATACTTTGTTGATACAGTGCTCTTTCATTGTATCAGATACCTTTTTTCTAAGAACTGTTACAGCTACATAAGGAATCTCTGCATAAAACTGATATTTGTAATTTGGTAAAATACTTTAACACATCTTAAACATCCGAAAATTGCCTTATGGAAATGTAAAACATTGAAACAGAGTTGAAGACAACACAGCATTATAACTATTAGTTTATGAAACCTGAGTTTAATATTTTAATGTCGGGCAATTTGAAACATTTTGTGGTTTCATGTGGAAAAAATCATTTTGCCTTGGTTTTAAAAGTTTGCCTTTTGTTTGCTTGCATAAAAGAAAGAAAAGTCATGCTATTATCTAGTTTTTCTAGTGTTTTTATACTTGTATCACTGTTTTTCTTGCTCTAGTTTTCTTCTGTTGTGTTTTCTGAAAGAAAGATACTTTCCCGGAGGTAGTGACTTTGAAGTTCATGGGCAGGTTTCGAATTCTTATGGTTTCTAAATGTGGAAATATGTGAGTTGCAAGACAAAGCAAAGCAGTGACTTTTCGACTTTCTGTTCGGAGTGGCGAGTCAGTTTAGTGGATTGAATGAGCCGAACAACCTGAAGACTGTGATGAACTTCTGTAGTAGGAAACAAAAGGTCGTGCTCTCAAAAGCTATAACCCCTGCTGTAAGCTAAGGACTCATCACTTATAACCAGCAAAGACAGAGGACGTACAATAGTGGGTTTCAGAAAGAATATGGAGCTTCCAGCATGATGCAACTGTGAAAAAATATTATTGCTATCTTTTGTGGCATCAGTAAATATAGGGAAATATCAAGTCATTATAGGAGGCTTTCATGTAATTCCTGCTGAAATAATTTTTATTAATTGAAGTTGCCAGTGCTAAAAAAGAAAGACAAACTTTCTAGTTGTACTGCTTTGTAAACAGAGTGCTCTGTGGTTGTAAAGGGAGGGCTGTGATGTATCCTCAGTAAGAGAGGACGGGACAGGAAGCCCTTTGCATTTCTGTCTTCCTGTGATGAACTCTACGTAATTCTGTTGCCTGCAGCACTGCACACAAATTCGTGAGGAAAATGTCTTTTTGAAGATTTAGCAGAATGCCCAAGAATTTGGCCTACTACAGTTCATCCCTGCAGTGAAATTTTATCGTACCTCAGTGGAAAAAATTATTATGTTCAACTCTATTGTGTTCCAAAACATGCAAGTGATTCTCGAAGTAGCTTTGGTACTTTGTTTAATTGACAGTTTCTGAGTTTTTATTCAGAACTAGTCCCGTCACTTTGTGTGGTCAAAAAGAGGTTTGGCTACAAGAAGCCTGCCTTTTTCTGCATGATCTTTTATATTTGAAAATTTATACAGCTACAGAAAGGAACTTTGGTAGTAAAAGTAGCAGCACCATTGAAAATATTCTAGTGACAAAGCAGTGTACTCATA
Source organism: Oriolus oriolus (assembly GCA_013400235.1). Classification (NCBI taxonomy): domain Eukaryota; kingdom Metazoa; phylum Chordata; class Aves; order Passeriformes; family Corvidae; genus Oriolus; species Oriolus oriolus. The sequence goes on from VXBT01012612.1 coordinate 88,047, forward strand.
TATTGTAAGAAAACTCCAGTTAGAAACTGCTAATCTTTACTCCAGTTTAATCTTGACTCCAGTTAGGGTGCTAATCTTTATCTGAGATAGTATTTTTATCTTAGTGTGTATTTTTAAGCTAAAGGTCCTGAATTATGTCTGAAACTTGCATGAAACAGTAGATCTGCCCTTTAAAGCCTTTCTCTTTCGTGTAAATAACTTTAAAAAATCATACACGCCATAGCAGTGCCACAAATTCCAAATCATATCTGTGGGGTATTTTTTATTGCAATAGGATAAATACTACAGATACCTCCTCATTAGTTGTCCCAGAGGAAAAAAAAAAAAAGGCAGAAAGCGCTATCAAACCCCTAATCTGAAAACTTCATGGTCCCTCTACAGTCGCTCTGCAGAATGACCAGTGAATTCATGGGGTAAGTTGGGTGGATTCTAGCACAGCATTTATGTAACTAGATCAGGCCATTGTGCCTTTCCAGAATCTTTGGCAAGGACAGACCCCAGCCTTCCATCTAGTCTTAGACATTACTTAGAGAAGAAAGGTATAGCAAGAATTTTACAAGTTGTATTTTGTTGTTCAAGAAAGTTAAGGAGACAACTGATAAGTGATAGATATAGAAGGCATCACTATTCAAACAGGAATTGATCTGAAAGGGGGTTGTAGCCAGGTGTGTGTCAGTCTCTTTCCCAAGTAACAAGTGAGAGGATAAGAGGAAATGGCCTAGGGTGGCACCAGGGGAAGTTTAGATTGGATATGAGGAAAAATTTCTTCACTAAAAATTTTTTAAGCTTTGGAACAGGTGGCCTGGGGAAGAGATTGGGTCACCAGAAACTGGAGGTATTAAAAAACGTGTGATGTGGCACTAAGAGACAAGATTAAGAGGTGGACTTGGCAGTGTCAGGTTTACAGTTGAACTCCATGATCTTACAGATCTTTTCCAACCTAAATGATTCTATGAGTCTATGAAGGTGATTAACCTAAGGTCCAGGAACCAAATGCTTGTATATCCTTACTAAGAATTGTCATAAACAGAATTCCATATTTGTTCTAGTTTTGGCCATTTGTTCTAGCAATAGCCCAGTAGTTGAGCATAATGTTAAAGATGTTTCATCTCTTCCAAACTCATCCATGACATACGTGAAGGTACAAAGAGAAAATAAACCTGCATTAGAACATATTGTAAAGCATAAAAAAACCCCAAATTTGTGGAACAACAGTAATTACATCAGTTTCAGTTTAAATTACTGAGCCTTTTTTTTTTTAACATAAAATGGTTGATAACGATCCAGAACCGTAGCTCCGTTAAGCTGTTTTAAAAGTGGTTAATGAATTTCACAGAACCTGACCTGATAGTGTATTTTTTGTTCCCAAGTAGAGCCTCACCATTCTCTCATTTCCACCAAAAACCTTCCTTCTGAATCAGGAGTTGGAATATTTTGGAAGACATCTCATTGTATACTTCTAGTCTCTGCAGAGGAAAGGGAATGAGGTGTTGACTCAGATAATCTGAAGGAAACTGCTTCCTTTAAGCTTGATAATACCACTAAAATTTCCTGCAGTGTGTTAGCTCTTGATGTTTCTCAGAAGCTGTTTTGTTTCCATAAAATGCATCCATAGTGTTTTCTTTCTGGACATCTTAATAACACTTACAGTATAGATTCTGTGGAAGATAAAAGCAAAATGGGCAAGACATTATGAGAATTGACAACACGGGCAGCCTGCCACACCTACATAGTAAAAAGAATAACAAACCCTGAGAAACTTTCAGGCCTCAAAAATGTAATTTACATCTAATTGGAATTACCTAGTTTCCAGTTTGTTATGCCTTTTGTCTTCTAACTGAGAGGAGTCTGGCTCTGTCTGTACTCTCACCTGAGGCAGATGTAGGCAGCAATAAGGCCACCCCTTTCCCCTCTCTCTGAAGGCCAAACAAATGCAGTTCTTGCAGAACATCCCCAAATTTCACCTGCTTCAACCCTCTCATCTGAGTGGCCCTCTTTGGACTCATTCTCTGTCTTCTACTGAGAAGGCTAACACCAGGTGCTATCTCACAAACCCCGAGGTCATCTCACAAATGCCAAACAATGTCCCTGGCTTCACTCTCACCTTTGCAGCCCAGTTGTTTTTAAAGTATTAAGCTCTTCAGTAAAAGTGACAAAAAGTGAGGGAAGCTTATGTTGTAGTAGTTCTCCAGACTATAAACCCAGTATCCATTATTTTGGCTGTTCAAATGTAGCGAAACAAAATAGCTGCAATGTGTCAAAGTCTCAATTTTTCTATTCAAGGAAATATTCTTGAATGACTTGGAGTAATACACTGTAAGTATAGCTGCTGATTTGGGACTTGAGAGAAATTAGGGTGAAATTCTGGACATATAATTCTGAAAGTTTCCCTTAACTTGCTAATTTTTCAGGGAGACAAGTATTCACCAAGACATTAGATTCTTCAGAGAAGTGGCACCCACTTTTTAAAAAAATAAACAGAAATTATCATATAAATGGGAAACTAAACACAATTTTGTTAATATACATGTTAATGAAGGTTTCATAACCCTCCCTGGTGATACAGCACTCACACTGGATGTGAAAGATGTTCTAAATTTTCCCAACCTCAGGATTTTTCTTTATATTTGAGATGGTAAGAAAATGCTTTAGGTGCCCAGATTGTAAGCTTGGATGGGGTTGTTTTTTGAAGCTGGTTGAATTAGGAAGAAAAATAACTGAGTTATATACAAGTGTAAGGCAGCACTGAAAGAACAATAGTGCTATGCTCTCCTTTTGAGTAGATTTTGGCATTACGACTTTTCCATTTCAAGTGTGTAAAATTTTATAAGATTCCAACTTTCTCTTTGTCTGTGTAATCAATACTTGGCAGAGGATGGAAAGGAATATACCAATATCATGGTGGAATTGTGCTGCTAAATATATGCAGTCTCAAATATTACCAAAAAAAGTGGGGCACATTTTCATCGTATCGCGTGCAAGAATCGTGCCCTGTTTTTCTTGTCGTGCTCTTGGCCTTTCTTTCAACTCCTCTCTTCTTTGTGTTCATTTGGTTCCACTTTTTCCCAGCGAGTGGGGGAGACTGTAGCTGTCATGCCAGGGATAAAGGCTGCAGGGCAACGTAGTAGCTTCACACCTTAAATTGCCTGGGAAAATGAAGAATTAGTGAAGAGGAAGACAGTCACCAGCATCCAATCAAAGTCCTTCCCATTATACTAAACTTTCTCCAAAACATTAATTGATACTACTTGTTGTTGCCCTGATGCCTCTTTTATGTTGGTTGTGAAACATTTGAAACTGCCACTGAAGACATAAATTCATTTTGTGCCGCGGTGCCTGTTCCCTGCCCCGGCTAGCAAGGGCAGAGCTTGGGCACCGGACACTCTGTGCCTGTCCCGGAGAGGCGGTCAGAGGCCGGATCGCGGCTGGAGGGGGCCGAGGAGGTAAAAGAGCGAGAGAGCCCTCAGCATGGTGTTCCAAGGTTTTATTGAGGAGATAAGGAACCTCAGAGGCCAAAAAGGGGCCACACAATGGAGGCACGGGACTTTATAGGCAGGGTAACCAGGGTCCGAGGCATAATATGAACAAACCAATAGGAGAGGTGCGGGGAGGAACAAAGGTACAAGGGGCCAATAGGGGACTGGACACCTTAGAAGCTTCTAAAACAGAACCATACAAGGAAATTCAAAGGAATTACATCCAACAGAGTGGGAACAAGGGACTCACAGCACAGCGCCAGGCCTTACTAGGAAATATAGCTCAAAAGGAGCCCACTACAATTTTGTATTAATCTTTGTTTTGGGAATGATTGGACTTTCTAAAATTTCAATTATTAGCAGTTGAAAAAGAGATTCCTGCTGAAGATGTTATAATGACTTATTTCTTCTCAGATCACGCATAAAATTCCACTGTGACTGGAAGTATATTTGTCTATTCATCTGTACAAGTGCTGTTCCAAATGCATTGCTTGTCTAAGATATGCTTAAATAATCTACAATTCAATATTTCTCATGCTTGCTCTTACTGGAAATCTCAATTGGACTGCTACTCTGTTCAGCCACCTGCGTTTCAACTTTACATCAAGAAAGATTTTCACAGGGTGTTAGTGAAATATATTCTGTGTATGCCTAAGATTTTTATTACAATAGAAAATAGCTCTGAAGCCATGAAATAATAAGTACAGTTGTCTAGTGCCTCCTAAACCTCTTGTTGCCTAGCAAGTTGGTGATCCTGTGGCCTTTGGGAAAAAACCCCCTTGTTCTTACGGACTGTTAAAATAAACAGCATTTCAATATTGTTTTTTGTTTTCTTTTAAAAAATTATTTCTTAATAATGTGATAGTAGCTTTGAATCACATGCATATAGATTGTTCATCTTGTGTACATTCTTCTTTTGATGATATTCTTCTGTATCATTTTTACTTTTTTTTTTTCTTATTATTATTTTCCTCCAATTAGATAATTCTGGGATTAACCAAGTAGAGTGCTAGACAATTTTTAGGGGATTGAGCACTTGAACTATAGATCTGTTCTCTCTTTTCTTCTAGTTTGTTCAGCAAGTATGTGTTACCTGAATGTAAATAGTAATAGTCATGGGAAACAGGAAGTTCTTTGAAGTTTGATAAAAATAGAATAAATTCTGGCATAATTACATCATTTTTAACTAATTCTTCTGAAATTATTGATTTGTCTTGAAACTGAAATTGAGAAGTAAGAAATAGGAAACATAACTCAGCTCTGTTGTAAAAAGTAACTCTCTAGCATGGGACCACAAAGTGTCCTCAAACTGAAGAACAGCAGAGTAAAGCAGACAATTGTTTGAATTGTCCCAATTTAACTCTTGTTATGAGTAAAGAAGGTTGTCTCTGTCGAGAGTCAGATGACAGATTTTTCCTGTATGAGGGTAGTAGTTTTTAAATGTATGCAACATCTTCTGTTAGTCATTAAATGTTCTTCTTGTGGGATAGCAAAGTTTATTTTAAGATAGTTATTTATCATTATCTGATAGACAACATATGCTGGAAGGAAAGAAAATACAAGTTAGCAACATGTTTCTACAGCATAAGATGTATTCACAAGAGTAGTAAATAGAAAACATTTTAAAGCAGACAGTTTATTATTAGTTGAATGCTTATTATTCTTACTAGTTTTTATTGCTGAACTCACATAAACATTGAACATTTAAGTAGCAGTAGATTAGTAAGTATATGAAAAATCCAGGTAATGGTGCAGACACGAGTGCAAAATCCAGTTAATTCTCTGTGATGATGGAAAGATTTTGAATGTGATAACTGTTGTTTGGTATCTTAGGAGCTTCACAGGAATGTCACTGCTGAAGCTTTGTGAATGTCGGAGGCAGATAGGAACAGCAACTTTACAAAAGCGTGAAGAGATCTGACATAGAAAAGATCCAAAAGGGAGATGGAGCAGGCAGGAAGATGATAAAGAGAAACTGGGGAGAGCAGAAGGATGAGACTGGCCCAGAGCTGCTCATCCATGTCTGGTCAGCTTTGGTTCTAAGAGTGTTCTAATAATTTGAAAAGAAGAAAAGCAGCTCTTGGGGGGGAAAAAGCTTTCTAAGATGGAATTAGGGTTATTTGAATACTCAATGACTTAGTGGTGAGAAAGGTTTCATTATGGCATTGGAGATTTTTATGTGTAGTTTTGAAAGTCATGCTTAAAATAAACTATAAAACATAACTTAAAATTAGATAAATACGTACTTTTTAATTTCTAGTATTCTTGCTTGTGCCTTAAAACATAGCTTAATACATACTTGCTAACAAGAACCAGTTTTATCAAAAAAAGCAATCAGACTGCTTCAGTATATCTGTTAGAAGGACACTATAATTTAATGTTACACTGGTTGTGGAATATTGTCTAACTTTCTCTTTGGGTCATATATGCAGTGCAGGTATCCTTACCCTTAACCTTTACTTTTACCATAAACTGCTATTCAAACCAGTCACACAGTCTTCAAGGTAATGTCCCTTTCATAGCTTAAAAAAACAAATATATATATCACGCCAATTGCTCTTCATGGTGTGTGTCTAATCAGTTTTATATCATGGGTGTAACTGATGGGAGATAATCTAAAACATAAAGACCAAAGCATATTTCAAGGACAGTAATTTTTAAAACTAGGGAATATTTTTCCTCTCCAATCTGCAAACTTCCCTTCCTCAAACTGAAACCAATCTGCTAGTTTAGTGCAAACAGAGTAATCTTTCTGGTAAGAAGGTTTAAATGGAAACAACTCACCCTTCACTAAGGTAGTGATCATGGTGACTCATTAAAGGAAGAAGTCCAAAAGTTTTCGGGATCACCACCACTGCTGCCAGTCTAGTGGAAGAAATCTGCCTTTCAGTTTGTGTAGGACAAGATTTGCTCAAGTGCTTTCTCCGCTTTAAAAGATTTTCCTTTGTGTATAATATGGATGATTTAGAAGAAGCTGTGTCAGCACTGATTTATACATTGACAGCTAAGGATAATAAGATATGGGCAAACATACAGCTCACCCTTTTACAGATTAACCTGCAGACTGCATTAGGCAAATTTGATGGCATTAAAAGATTTTTCCAATTTGTCTGGAAACAATTTCTCTTTTGTATTGTGTCAAGGGTAACATTTCATGCCATTGTAGTAATTTAAATAGCTTTGATAAATTGTTTGAGAGGTTAGAGAATTGTACTGTGTATATATTTTACCTCTTTAAAATAGAAAGGCTATTAGCTTAATTGTTAAATGAAATTCATTAGTAAAAATTGAAGAAGCCTTAGAAAGTAGACTTAAATATTCCAGCACTGCAGCACTGATGTTGTAACACTGCACCAAAATGAGTAAAGATCATATTCAGCAACTGATAGTTTGCATTTAGCTTTCAGTAAACAGAAACACAGGCGCTGTTACAATTATGACAGTATTTTATTCACTTGTAGTAGTAATTCAGATGAAACTAGAAGAACTTTATAGAAGTTGGTACATTACATTCAGCAGTGGTTGTGATGATTTATTAATAAAGTAAAAAGTTTTCATAGATTCAGAAGAATCACAGAAAATGCTTTAGTAAAAGTGTCATTAGCCCTGCTAGCTAATATATAATTGAAGACAGAAGGGCAGAGTTCATTTGTATTTTGTTCATTTTCTTAGTATGTTCACACACATTTACTCATATATATTATTTGACACTGACTAGCTACCAGCTTGGAGAAGTTTTTAAAGTGAGGTTTTATCATCTTTTCTTTGCAAGTCATGCCCTGATATGTATAAGACATTTCAGTATTTATAGGGAAAGCTTTTATCAGTAGAGAAAGTGTGATTTTATATTTGCATGGCTGTTAATATAAGCAGATATTTTTAATTGGGCTATATGTGCTGTATCAATGTTTTGAATTGAAAAGGTAATAATATTCTTCAGAGAAACGAATCTAAATTTTTCATATCTTAATACTTAAAGATTAATAATGTATGGGATGGAGTGCTGAGTTTTATGTCTAGAATTCAAGTGCTCCATTACAACGTACTATCTGCATAAAATTGCAGACAGCACAAAGTCTGTAGAAAACCAGATCCTGAAGGTTACAGCAGAAATACTACTTTCACTTGGAGCAGAATTAAAGGAGATAAGTAAACAAGTCTGGAAATGCCTCGGACACTGTTATTTCTACATGTAGACATATTCTAGGAGGTAATTATTATAAATCCCCTGCATGCCTGGGGGTAACACCTCCCACCTGCTCCAGGCATGCACACAAGCGAGGAGACCCCTAAAACTGGTGTCTGTCCCTGGTCCCTGCCGCGGTGGGTGGAATTAACATGCAGCTGGGCTGCTCTGATAAATGGATTCTGTTAGGTCACTGAGGGGATGCGTGTGACATTAAGTGATTTACCGTCCTTTACCTTAATGAAATTGTTTCAGCAAGATGACGCTGAGAGCTTTTAATGGATAGCTTTTCTTGATGTAATGAAATTGCATTCCTTTGGCTTTTAATATAAGGTGCAGTTATTATTTACTGGAGCTTTCCCAGTGCTGCTGTTTTGCGCAGACAGTTGAGAACAAAAAGGGATTTCTGTGGCAGCGTGCAGGCCAGCGCCGTGCGACAGCCTCGAGCGGGCGGCAGCGATGGCCAGAGCCTTTCTGTTCGCGTGGCCTGGCTCTGCCACCCCTTCGGGAGGCTTCCCTTATACCTCTCCTTGCCAGCGTGCCTCTCCCTTACAAATGCCTTCCTAATCTGTTTAACAGGCAACTGGATTACAACCAGATCAGCTGTATTGAAGATGGGGCATTTAGGGCTCTGCGTGACCTGGAAGTGCTGTAAGTATTCCTTGTATCTCTTACTTGTAGCAAGAGCTCAGTATCTGGGGAGTACTAATGTAGAAGCTTATCTGCAAGCTGCAGCCTGGTGTCAGGATGGTCTAGTGAAAAGATGTCTTAAAATAATCCACTGTGATGTGCTGTAAAATGGTAAGAAGATATGGAGAGGCAGAGATACTCCGTTACTCCAAGACAGCCATTAAACATAATAATAATAAAAAAAGCCATTGGCAGATACTGTAAGAAAAGAATATATTTCGTTTTGAAAAGGGGGGAGGGCAGCAGTATTAATGAACCCAATTAATTTTGTAAATTATCCATTACTGTTGATGTGCTGAACATTTTCAGGATTGCTTTTGTTGTATACTCAACATCAATTTGATCTTTCAGACTCAGTGTAAGGAACAATATGCTATATCTATTTGACAATCTGAATGTTTTCAAAGAGACACTTTCTAGCAAACACTACTGCTATATGTTAAGATATTTATCATGTCCATGTTAATAGCTTCTTTTTAAAACATTTTAAGTTTCATGTGCATGAATGCATTTGTATGTGTAGGAGAATATCTTTTTTTGTGTCACAGATAATTATTAATGGAACACTTCTTTGCATACTTTTTTTTTTCACTTTCTTCAAGTGGCTATTAGTGAGGCTAAAGGTAACAAAATTATCATCTGAGAATAGTTACTGTAATGAGAAAAGTGCCTTAGTTCTCAAAGAATCTGAGGCACACGACACATTCCTGAAATACTTGCTCTGTCAGTCAAAATGACACATTTTTGTCTGGATTTTCTCCATTAAGAGAAGTGAAAGAATTTGTGTATCAGTGAGTTACTTCACGTTAATTTGAATCACACCTGATAAATCACAACTTGAGGAGGATAAGGAAATGGGTTTTCTTGTGTTTGGGTTTTTTGAGGCTTTTTAAATATTCTGAAGAACAGAAGCTTCTCTGGCAATAGATAGTGTCTACATGTCTAAGAAACCAAACAGTATGTGAGTAGCTCATGGTAAAAGTTTTTTATTATAAAACACTAGTTGGTTTTACTTATGAGTGAATGAAACTGGCAGCCAAATTTGATTTTTTTTTTTACTTTGCAATCACAGAATAACAAGCCTATTGTTAACTCTGGTATAAAGCCATGTAAAATATAGCGTAGGTTCAATACTACATCTAATTTTTAAGTTGATGATTAGTTGTCTATCAGTAAATGTGGTGTTCTCTGAGATTTTTGTATTTGGAACTCATATGTGTGACAGAATATTTTTTCCAGTGATGGCTTAATCTGCTTATTATGGTTTGGTTTTGGGTTTTTTTGGTAATATGAGCCTTTCTTTACAAGTGCAAGAGTTAAATGTTTATTTAAAAAAAAAAAGAAATCAAATGTTTTCTGCATTTTTTAATGCTTGTAATTTTAGTGTCCTTAAAAGGTCATCCTTGCAGTTGAGGTCAGGAGTAGAATTTTTACGCTGATTTCAATGAGTGGAAAAAAGAAGAAAGAAATCTCTAAAATAATAGTCTGCTGAAAAGTAGATAGTTATAATTTTTGTGAATGAATATACATAGTCTATTAGCATTGTTCAAATATACAACTAAATGTTTGCTATCTTGATTTATGTTATGTGATAAAAGTGATGTACAGATTCATGGCTTTTTAAGAAATTGAGATAGATACTTCAAACAGAACGGAAGATTTTGTATCTAATTAAGCTTCCTTTACAATATAGCTTAAAGAATATAAGATGTGTAGATCAGATCATCCTGTATATGCACTGAGTAGCAAATAAGACTATGCATATTGTTTTCATTTGGAGTCAATTATTCTAACTAAGCACAGAAAGTGGATATTACTTCAAACTTCAAGTTTGAGATAAAGCTTTTAAATAGATTGTAGTCCTGTTTAGTGACAATTTGAAACGCTTACCAAAGTAACAAGTCTTTATATCTTGGTTAAATAATTGTGGAATTTTAGAAGCTGTTAGTGTTAAAGATACAAAATAGCCGGAATATTCCTCCCTGTGAATTTCTGTGAAATTTTCATTTTCCTTTGTCTTTTTTTTTTTTAATGGGAGGTCTGCTGTATTGGGGAAACAGACTGTGGGAAAAATATAATGCTGACATGTTAAAAAAAAGGCAAGTGTCTACAAAATGGAAAACAGAGTCAGTCATCAAAGTCTTTGCTATAGTATGTAACACTTAGGTAAAAGTATTGAGCCAACTTTTTTTAATTACATCTCCATAATGAAAACAAGCATTTTTATCTTTACAGAGAAATAGCTATAAAAATAATTTAATTCCTTATGTATCCCTTAAATCTAGTCCTATAGCTGATTTTCTTTACCCTTGCAAAAATAAATTAATAGCTCATATATACAAAATAGCAAGGCAAACATCAAACAGTCGAAATTGGAAATTAAAACATTTGTAGATTTGCCTTCTCTTAACCCCTGTGGAAATATGGACTGATTTTCCTTCATTGAAAAGATAGGATTTTAAAATCTTGTAAGAAGTTATGCAGGAAGAACTGTGGGAGCCATCATTTACCTTGTGGACATTGTAAGGAAACTCTGCCACAATTTACTGACATCTGTTCATTAAGACACCTTTTGTGGATGTACCCAGTTGGTCATTTTTTGTTGTTTTGTTTTTGTTATGTTTTGAAATGGGGCACAATTCCCCTATTTACTTGTTTGGTTTGGGTGTTTTTTTTCTGTTTTTTATTATTCTTCTCTCTGTTTATGTATCCCTAAGAACACACAGGGGACATCCCTTATGCACAGTGAAGGAAAGATTTAATACATGGAATGAGTAAGCACACAAAGGTAAAATGTAGCACATTGCACCAGTAATTAATTGCTTGGTTAACGTGGAGATATATAGCCTGATCCTGGTCAGGGTGCTGTGAATTTACCTTTCTGTGATTCAAGACCAAACAGTACTTAAAAATTTGTTCAAAATAGGTACAAATTACAGTTTGTGCTTTAAAAAAACAAAAGAGAAAAGGAAAATATTTGCTGTTTCAAAAGGGAGAAAAGCTTTTTTCAGCGGGAATTATTATTTATTGCTGTTTTAGTTAGAGCTCATTCTCCATTCCGCTCAAATAAGTAATCTCGTAAGTCAAATCTGTAAATTGTATTGCTTGCTTCCTTTTTCTGGAGTCAAGCTTGTTTGCATTTTACTTGCAGCCTAAATACAATATTTAACGGCAAGTTAATTAATAAAGTTTCTGAATCTTTACAAACTATACTTACCGAGTATAATGGCCCTGTGTAGCCAAGACTTGGCTAAGATTTGTTTCTAGTTCTTATCTCTATTTCCCAACACCTTGTGTAAAATTTAAATTACCAGTTTGCAAAAGTATTCCTGACTCCTTCTGTCATATTGGAAACCCCCCTATTGTTCATGCAGCTCTGGATCTTCTATAGTAACTCATTCCATATAAGACCTAAGTGCAGCCTGTTCTCTTTTCCTAGAATTCTTGGAAAAAATCATTCAACTCTTTTATCTTCTGTTAAAAAACAGACTTTCAGAAGCTAGAAAGAGAAGTCAGTATCCTAGAACCATCCTAGAACTAAGAAATTTTCTCCAAGGACTCTCTTTTTGACCTCAGGATGTCAAGTTTGGCTTGAATGCCATAGATGTTATCAATATTGGTGGAAGTTCCTTTGGAGTGAATCATAGGCTACTGTGGCCTCCTACTTAGGCCTGGTAATGGTAAAACCATGGTATTTTGTTAGGGGGTCAACAGGGAGGAAAAATATGACTAAAAGCATGGGTTTTTTTCCTGATACCCATCCCTAAAAATGGTACACCATGACTTTCATTAGCTGTGCCTTTTTAAAATGTGACAAAACTCTCAACATGTTAATGTGCTTCTTCTTGGCTTTGCAGCACTCTCAACAATAACAACATCACTCGACTGTCCGTGGCAAGTTTCAACCATATGCCCAAACTCAGAACATTGTGAGTAATCCCACTAAAACTGGATGCCATTTTTATCAATCCAATATTTTATTTTTACCTCTATTAAGTTTTGTCAGGGATCTATAAATACATATGCAGGCAAAGCAAGCAGAACCTCAAATAAAAAATATTGATGTCTCATGAGGTTGGTGAGCATGAAGTCTGTGTGTGCGTCTACGGAAGCTAATTCTGAAAGGTAAATCTAACAAGTGACTCCAGAGCTGTACTAGGAGGTCAGGAGATGAAGAAGAAGTTGTATCCTTTTCCATCAACTTTTTTAGGATATGAGATGAATAGGTCTATAAAAGCGGTTTCATGGCCTCTTCCCAAATGAGATTTCCATACTGCTGTATTCAGTCACCTTCTAACCAAAAAAAAAGATGAGGGCAGGGGGAATTCTTTTTACACATTATAGCTATATAGAGAAATAAATTGATGTTTTTTGAAAGTCAAAAATTTGTTTTACTTTGAGCTATTGAATGGGTCACATTTCATTTAGGAACATTGGGGATTCTTTGATTGACTGTCAGATGTGATAAATGGGAAATCTTTATGCTTTTATTACTGTACTACTAGCAGACCTAATTAAACTAAACTGGCTTGCCAACATTCTTTGTAACATAAAATTATAGCATCATCCGGTAGTGCTATTATAATTAAAGTTGTGTCAGCACTTACAATAAGGTCCCCATTTTTAGAGGTTATGACTTTCACAGAGGAACACTTCAGGCTTCTAAAACAAAGCACAGAGAAAAGACTGTGTATGCAAGTCATACGGGCTGGAATTATGTTTTGGTATATTTATACTGACTACAAATAAATCTAGGTTCTGTTGACTGGCAAAACCAGGTTTGGTCCAGAGACTCACTTTCAAACAGATTTTCCAGTTAAGTGGGAATTAAAAATTAATGAGATGTTTCTATCAGAGCTCAAGAGTAGCTGTTCGTGTTAAAGAACTACTTTTACAAAAAGCCTGTCTAGTTTCTTTTACCGATTCTGGCTTGCACAACTGTTCTGAAATCAGGTTAATATATGGCTTGTCACTGAAGAAACTTCACACAGGTGAGCAGTTCTGTTGATTTCATAACAGAATTGCAACTATTCTTGCTTGGACAAATACGAGAGTACTTAAATAGTGCTGACCATGGGCTTTTGGTGACTTCAGCTAGATTTTGATAATAGAAGTTCATTCTGTTCTTTCAGGCCCGAGTCTTGAAAATGTGCCTTCTGTAGTTCTTTCAAACTTTCAAATACAGTTTCTGTTTTGAACCATAAAATAGAGTTAATCAAATTCGCTATATTTATGTTTTCTTCGGTTAGGATATTTCATTTTCTGAAAATATATTTTTGAAACGAAATAAACTGGACACACATTGTCCTGGATTATTGCTGTAACATCCCATTTGCAGTCAGAATATCCTTGTATAACTGTATTGATTTCAGTGGCATTAGTTCTGATTTGCAATGGTGTTCTTGCATACAGCTGGCCACAGATTGCACTGAATGAGTGTGCTGTATTGTAAGCTGTATTTGCAAAGCACCCACCCAAGAATTAGTACAGGAAAATATATTGCCTTTAATTTCTAGTCATTTATGGGGGAAAAAAAAGTGTTACTTAATATTTTGGTTTATGTTGGTTACACATTTCATGTTGCTTTGCAGGTTTACTTTCTAATGGATTAATTAGACTCTTTGTCTACATTCTGAATTTCCTGCACTTCCTTCCCAGTTATTTAGTTAGGATTGAGTACATCAGCTAAAAAGGACCAAAATGGCATGTCCCTGTTACGGATGATTCTGAGTAAAGATTTGATTTATACCTGTGGACATCCTTTTTGGTAGTTTAAGAAAATGTAAGAGCCAGAGAAGAGTAATTTACCTAATTTAGTGGATACATTTTTCTGATGTTTTATCAATGGCAAAGTGCTTTTTGCCACTTGGCAGGGAGCCAGGGTCTTGTGTCAGACCACACCAACAAAGAGACAACTTTCTTAATTCAATCACTTGCTTCCATTTGGTTTTTTAATTTCAGGCATTGCTTAAAACATAGATCCCTAGCAGCCAAAAGCAGCTAATCCCACCTTCTGCTATTAAACGACTAGAGAGGAAATCAGAAAAGAGATGTGAAAGAAGGTGCTTTATATTGAGTTATTACTCTATCTTGTTCAGCAGAAAATGAGTATGACCTGTTAAAGGGGTCTTTCAGGCTGTTTCTATAGAGACTAATAATGGTGAGACTTACGGATATATCTAATTAGAAAACAATTCATTTATTAACCCTTTTTTTCTGACATTATATTACCACTCTAGGGCATTTTCCTGAGACATTTTTGTCTTAGTTCACTATTTATATAGATCTGGACTAAAGAGTCCCATGTCATCTTTCAAGCTTTTGTATATTTCCTTCTTTCTTTTAGACAAGAAACAGGAAACTACAGAAAACTTAATTTATTAGGAAACCTTTTTTCTTCCAGTTAATTAGACCACAAATAGAAAGTAATTTTGCTGCTTGTGTAGTTTTATTTAATAACTTGTAACTCTCAGTCCTTCAACGAAAGATGTAAAAAGTTCCTCATTGACAGTTTTATTAATAAATTGGCATAGAGTCTTGCTGAAGGGAGGGCTGGGCAAACCGGCTGCTTTTCTGTTTGTTCTTCCTAATGGGAAGGTATTGCCATGTTTCATTCCACGCAGCCGCCTTCACTCCAACAACCTGTACTGCGATTGCCACCTGGCCTGGCTGTCGGACTGGCTGCGGCAGCGGCCGCGGGTCGGGCTCTACACGCAGTGCATGGGGCCCTCCCACCTCCGCGGCCACAACGTAGCCGAGGTCCAGAAGCGCGAGTTTGTCTGCAGCGGTAAGAGAAACAGGCTCACTCACCGAGTCCTGCCGTGAACCACACCTGCTGAGCTCAGGGATGGCTGCTACTGCTGCATGTTGGCTTTTGTTAGCTTTTGCATAATCCAAGCATGAATGCTTATTAAGAAAAACTGAATCATATTTATTGGTATTTGGGGGTGTGCTCGTGTCTTTGCAAATTTTGTGTAAATATTGCATTCACATAGATTTTATAGCCTTCGAAAAGTATAATTGTGTGAGGGAGATACAAGAAATGAAATAAAAGGTGTACTGATTGAGAACATAAAGCCATTAGTAGTAAGGAATTTTTTTTTAAAACTTTACAGGTATATACTTGTTGTTATATTCTGACTTTTAAATACTATTCTGAATCCCTAAGTAACTTTCTGAATTTTATTGTTATGCTTTAATGCATCAGGTTATTTTTTTATATGAAATAATGAAATGACTAACAGTTCATTACTAATCACATTTTCTCTATTCAATTTTTTTCCTTATTTTTATCTTCTAGATGAGGAAGAAGGCAAGTTTATCTTTCTTACTTAAATATTTTTACACTCAGATTGAAAATTTTCTGTGAATTTTGTCTACTGTTTCAAGTTTTGCCAAGAACATTAAAAACCAGCTGCAATATTGCTGTCTTTTCAGTGGGTCAACAGGGTTTCTCCTACTGGTTGATTTTCTGCAACCCCCCAGAAGCCTATTGCCAAATATGCCAAATTTTGCACAGATCTATGTTTTAAAAAGAGTTTTATGGAGAGCACAGTGTTCTGTGCTTATTAAATAGCCTCTGACATCAAAGTGTAAGGCACTGCCACCTTCACACGGCAAATGCTAACAGTATTCTTGCCACTAATTCTGCCTTTATGTACATTTAAATGGTTTCCTAACAAGATCATTTCATGTATCTTACAAGTAAATGTTATGGCTGCAGAGCCTGGGTGTCAAGAACAGTTTTATAACTTGATCATTATAATGCTGATTATTAGGAAGGGGAATAACCATGTTTTGTCCCTGAATCACTGTATTTTTGTTCAGTAAAGGTAGCTATAACATTTCCTTCCTGATAGTATAAGAGTAGTGTGTGTTATTAGATTTGGCAGTTGTTTGTAACACAAACATAAATGTGAAATCAAATTATTATATTGTAAAAGTCTGTCCCATAGAATCATAGAATGGTTTGGCTTGGGAGGAACCTTAAAGATCATCTACTTCCAATTCCCCTGCCGTGGCCAAGGACACCTTACACCAGACTGGATTGCTCAAAGCCCCATCCAACCTGGCCTCAAAATCTTTTCAGCAATTTAGAACTTGGGCAGTTATATGAAGTTTTAAGTGGGAACAGCACCGGCTGCAACTTACATTATTAGTGTACCCTTCCTATATTAACATATGACTTTAAATATTGTGAGAGAGATCTTAAATTGTTGTTTCATAGTCAAGAAGTTGTTTCTTTTTCTCCTTGAGAATTTCAAAACAGTCTCTAGCTTTTCCTAACTTAATGAAAAAAGAAATAAAAGGATGTTGTGCCTTTCTCATCCCTTTTTGTCTTTCTGTATCATTACAAAACAACTGTTTTGTATCATTAAATTAATAGAAGAATGAGTGCATTAATATATTTTAAAATGCGCGATCTATCTGTTTGCAGGAAAATATAATAAGGTTTTTACTTTCTAGAACAATGTAAATATGAAATGATTAAGTTTAAGTGCAGTTTAAAATGTTGAGTTTAACATCCAGCACTAAGAAATCAGAGGGAACTCGGGTAAATTAGCCACCTGAGTTAGTAAGAATGGTAGATTGTGGGAGGAAGAAGTCTGCTGAGCTAAAACAGAGTGAGAGATGTGAAGTCAAAGCTTTTCTGTATTTTTGTGTGACTGACTGAAAATGTCATGAAATGAATGAAAACTCCAAAATTGTCTATAAGCACTACATAGCTGAAGGACCATATTCAAATAAACATCGGCAGAACAGTACAAAACTGGCAGGTCACCTTCAGTGCTTATAGCAAAGTTCATTCTTTTCTCTTGACATGCATTTTTTAATACTATACAACATTCTGAGAACTAAATAAATCAGTAATTAGTGTTTAATTTCGCCTCTCTGGATTGTATCAACATGTTACTATTAACTGTGTGTTTAAATTAATGCAGGTTGAAAGTACTGATAGGCTACAATGTTTATTTTAGAAGTTCTGCCTTAAATTTAGCCGAAAGTGTAAAATGTGCTTTCCTTTGCAGGTCACCAGTCCTTTATGGCTCCGTCCTGCAGTGTCTTGCACTGCCCTACTGCATGCACCTGTAGTAACAACATCGTGGACTGTCGTGGGAAAGGCCTTACTGAGATCCCAACAAATCTTCCAGAAACTATTACTGAAATGTGCGTAATCTGACATTTTTCCATTAACCTAGAAATCTTCTTTTTCCTGTGTATTAGATTTTGTTATGTGTATAAATTCATGCATTACATAGGGTAGGAATTTTGGTATACACCTTCAGCTTCAGGTATAAAAAAGAATATGCAGGTGTATTAAAGCATTTAAGACCTTTATGCTATCTTACGAGTTATTTTTGTATGTGCTGCTCATATTTCGTGAGTTAACTGCATTCTGAATTGGTTTAACAAGGGTTCAGGAATCCCTGCTCTTCTGCAAGTGAATGGCTTTTCACTGCAGACTCTAAAGCCTGTTGCCTTCAGGGTCACTTTCTGTGCTGGTTTGGACTGAGATAGAGTGAGTTTTTTTAATCTAGCTGGTATGAGGCCATGTTTTGGATTTGAGAATAGTGTTGATAATTCAGAGATGTTTTTGTTACTGCTGAGCAGTGCTTATGCAGAACCAAGGCCTTTTCTGCTCCTCACCCAACTCCACCAGAGGAGGCTGGGGTGCATGATGAGTTAGGAGGAGACCCAGCTGGGACAGCTGACCCCAGCTGACCCAGGGGATATTCCATACCATATGGCATCATGCTCAGCACATAAAGCCGGGGAAAGAAGCAAGAAGGGTGAGAGGTTCAGAGTGATGGCGTTTGTCTTCCCGAGTCACTGTTACACATGACAGAGCCCTGCTCTCCTGGAGATGACTGAACACCTGCCTGCCCTTGGGAAGTGGCAAATGATTTCTGTGCTTTGCTTTGCTTTTTCGCATGCAGCTTTTGCTTTACCTGTTAAACTGTCTTTGTCTCAGCCCATGAGTTTTCACAGTTTTAACCTTCTGATTCTCTCCCCCATCCTATTGTGGGGGGAGTGAGTGAGCAGCTTTGTGAAGCATAGTTGCCAGTTGGGGTTAAACTGTGCCACTCACCTTCCGTCACTTTATTCATCGGACTTGCTACTAGAGAGGCGTATCCTTGCATGCAAGATCAGCAATCTGTACCATCAGTAATAAGTGTTCTGCGTAAAGCAGTATCCTCAGAGGGTAATCTGAGAAGGCAAGAGTAAAATGTAGTCATTGTGTTAATACCACCTATCCATGTACGGAAGAGCATGAACACTGGTAGTGTCCTGTGACATGTCCTATACAAAAAGTACTACCGTGTCCTGAATGTAGAGCAGAGTAATAGCAAGGATGCAGTAGGGCCTACAGTCTCCAAAAGCAGCGTGGCTGGGAAGTTGTGGGAGCACAGTAGGAAAGGTACTGCTGCATTGTCATCTGGGCAGGTGAGCCGCAAAAGTAAAAGGTGAGCTTGCTGACAAGATGGGCAGGGGCACAGCAACAAGAACATCTCTCCTTTCTGGGATTGGCAGGGGCAGTGTTTTGAAAGGGAAGCTGAGAGTTCCCTTCAGGGAAATAGTGGGAAAGTAGCTGTGACAACCTGGTCAGTGGGGTCTGGCTAGAAGTAAATGAGTTGGAGAAAATTTTCAGAATAAAAAGCTTGTGAGTATTATGATGATTCAAGACAATCTTGAATGTTTGAAACTAGGGCTCCACGATGAGATTTTAATTGGCTTGTTATCTGACCTGAGGTTTTGAACATTACAGGGTTGGAGCTACCATGGTTTCTTAGGATATGAATAATAATCACGTCTGTCAGTTCATTATTACTTTTGTTAATACTGACCTGGCTGACCCTACATGATCCAATACAGTCATTCAGATGTATAATACAAACACTTTTACCTTTCACGGCTCTCAAAAAAATATCTCTGCTTGCAAATAAAGTGATGCTTTCATTAAATCCACTCACAGTGGCCAGGAAGGCTGCACAGAACTATTGTCTTTATTTAATGAGCTGTATACCAATGTTTTTACTTGTACATGGGCATCTATATGCATAGAGGAGGAAAAATATTGCAAGAAAGAAATAGAGAGTACGTGTCAAATATTTCTCACTGTATTTCTGGTACTAACCGCTGGATTACAGACACTGAAGACTGACATTTTTCCACTATACTTTTCTTAGATATGTAGGAAATGCTCTTAAGTTTTAAGCATGGCATGTTATGTTCTTCAGCATTTTGTTGTCCTGGATAGTAAAAGTAACCATGTAACAACACCTTCAGTATTTGGCTAAGCATTTAGCTGATTGCAAACTGATGCTCAATGTTTCCTGCTAGGCTAGGCATCATTCAGTTTCCAGAGTGAGGTTTTTTCACATTCTGAGATCCATAATCCATTAAAATATAGAGATATATGTGTGCTCATATAAAAATGTACAGTGTATGTAGTTCATACTGATACAGTGTAAACCATTTGTTATCTCTCTGTATGGTATCTAGTTCATAGGTTCTGACTAAATAAAATGCAGATCACAATATTTTCCTCAGGCGGTGTAAGAAGAGATAGAACATTAGAAAATCAAATTTTAGTAACCATGTTAAACAGGTGCACACACAGTGAATGTTGGTGTGGTTACAGAACTGAAGGAAAGAAGGAAGGAAGGAAGGAAGGGTAAGCATTCTGAAATTGAGGGATAAACTGAGTAGAGGATCTTGTAAGTATTTGATGAGAATCACAGGATCGTTTCTGCTTCCTTGTCAATACATTGAAGAGGAGTTAAAATTTTGATAAATAAATATATTTTGCTGGTTATATGGAGAAAACTTTATGCTATACTTATTGTTTTAATGTGAAGAAAACAATTAGTGATAGTTGTCTTATGATTCTCATGGGTGGAAGGTGTATTTAGCTTCATGGCATCAAAGAGAATGAGAGAGAGAAGAGGTTGGGAAATGGGTGATTTATGGAGTGAAAAAGGTTTTACCAATAATGAAGTGAGGGAAGTCTGAGACTCTGGATTAAACTAGCACTCCACCCTGGCCAGTGGCCCACATCAGTTGTCCCTAAAGAATATTTTGGAAACAGAAATTTACAACTTCAGAAATAGAATACCAGTAGCATAAATACTTTCTTTGCTCCCAGTATGTTGGGATTGCTCTGAAACTTGAAAATTTGCATAGCTTTCAGGGAAAAATAGGATCTTCTTTCAGATATCCAATCTGCTTTAAACCCTACTATGTTTAAATCTTCATGTTAAGATAATAAATTTTGGAGGAGGGAGTTGTGCTTAAACTCTTCCAGTTAAAAATACAGTTTTTTAAAGTTTCATTAACGTTCCTTTGTCTTTGTAGAGGGAAGGAAAATGCAGTCAGATACATAGTTTGCCCTGTCACCTTCTATTTTGCATGCCATCTTCATTCATCTCTTCTCTGAACTGATGTTCTAACTCCATTCAATCTTTTTGGATGCCAAAACCTTCCATGTCTTAATTAATCTCCTCCTATTTCTCTGAAATACTTATTTTGTAATTTTTTTTATCTGCAATGACCAGAGTTGAATACAATATTCCAGATGACAGTGTATCACCAGGTTTTTATTAACAGAATTTTAGTTTTCTTTCATTTGCCTTTCGCAACCTAATACTCACTTGCGTTATTTAGCTGCCAGTACACGTTGCACCATGTTTTAACTTGAACTAGCCCTGCAGAGTCCTAGGCTTTTTTTTTTAGCTGTTATGATTTTGTCAGGAACCAGAAGTTGGGGAATGTAATCCTATTATCCCACCTGCAGACATTTCTAACGTTGAATCAGGTTGTATGTCACATTTTGAAGCTGCTCTATGAAAGACTTCAATCCTCTCTGCTTTTAACTAAACTTAATATGCAGGAAGATTGTGACATTCCAGTAGTGTTATCATACAATAAGAAGTGTTTTAAGGCTTCATTTTTAAAGAAGTCCTCTGCAACTGTTGCTTATAGCAATCCCTTGAGATTAGATTGAAAGGAATGATTGTATCCCACAAAATAATCTGTTTTTTCAATTATTTCTAGGCGATAGTGTTGTCAGTATGCCAAGATGGTAGCTGACAGTAAACACTTGAAGAGATGAGCCCGTGCTGTCATGGCAGCGTTAGGAATACTGGGGACACAGTATACTGCTGAGCACAAGGCAGAAGGGTACAGTGAGCACTGCATTCCCACCACAGCTATGCAGTTCCCACACACATGGCTTCATTACCTTAATCACCATTTTAAGCACATGCTTTGGCAGGAGCTCCCCAGTTCTCAGCAAGAGGGGGAAAGAGAAATGTGCTGGCTCCCTGTTGTTTTCTGAAGGATGTACAGGCTTTAACAGCCAAATTATTATTTATTCACTCATCTTTGTAATTCTACCATATTCCTGTGCACACTGCAAGAAAATTAGCATTATGCTTACCTGCACCAATTGTTGTCCAATCTTTTCAGTACTTTTCCTTTTTTTGTCAATCTTTTTCTGCATTTTCATCTGAATGTTTTATACTTTATTGATGGGGACATTAGAAAAATCCACAATACCTTCAAATTCCCTTACTCCGAATGTTTCTCTGCCCTCTCTCCCCTGTTTATGAGCTGCATTTGAAGAATCCAGTGCTGAGTACCACCAGCCTCTTATATTGTGCTTCATCCAGCTTCATGGTACACAAACTCCTCTGGTGCTTACACCTTTCCATCCTTTTGTCTTTTCTTTATTGTATCTCATATGAATAGTGTTTTCCTGTGCAGCTGACATTAAACTTTATTGTCAACCCTCTTTTATAAAGGTGTTTAAAATCTGACAACTTTTTTTTGTGAGATTTTGTTTTTCCATCCTTATCTGCCTCTCACTTATTTGTTCTCATGTGGAGAGCAGGTTATTTTTAATAAGAATATAATCCATATTTACTTTTAATGTTTCTGTAATTCATTATTTTTTTTTCTTGAGGTTCTTCTGAAGTTTTTCTTCAACACATGCTCATGGTTTTGTGATATTTTGCCAAGTTCTCTGTCGTTTTCTTCAGTTCATTGTCTCAGTGGAAACCCTGACCTCAATCAACTTCTCAGTACCCTATGAAACACTGATTTCTTAACTTTTTGTGAAAAAAAATGTTGTATGAACTGTTTCTGCACAAGGATACTTTGAATTCATTACCTTGTCAGTCTGTCTGGGACATTGTTGTATAAAGCCAAGTGGTATTAATAGCGTTGATATTCTCTATCCTTTTGATAAATACAATGAAATTGCAGGTTTAAAGTGTATATTCCATGTTGACAATTGCATGCTTTTCTTTCCCCTAGGGGGTTGATAAATTAGCTTGTATCTAAATAGTGTTTTAAATAAAGAACCCTTTAAATGGAATATTGAATTTCTTAAGTATTATATATTGGCAGTTTCAATTGAGTAAAATTTTGCATGTTGAAGCTCTGAGTTAGCTCTCTGTGGAAAAGTACAAGAAAAGACTTTCTGTTTAGAGTCTAACACTGATGTGACTTTACATTGCCTTGATAACTCTGCTGTCTTGAAATGCTGTTTTAAGACATTAGGAACTGTCCTTTCAGGCTGATGGCTACTGCCTCTGTAGCAGAGCTGGCAAGGAGAGCATGTGCTTGCACTGCACTGCAGCCTCCCTGTCTCCGAGTTTGGTGTGATAGCCTAAACCACTGAGAAAAATAGTTAGCACTGGTTGAGGAACGAGCAGGCATTCTGTGATGGTGGGAGCAGGAGGAGGCAGAGCCAGTTGCCCAAATGCTGTTTTATTCCAATGTAGCTGGATTAACTGGTGACTGTCAGGGTGTTGCTGAGACGATTTTGTCATACTCCCTGTGTGACTTCTCAATTGGTACAGAAGTCAGTTGGCTGGAAGCAGCGATTCCCGCTGCGCGAAGGCAGTCAGCAGGCAGCGCTTTGTCTGCCAAGTGCCTCTTGGGAAGATGCCTTCAGAAACAGGACTGCTTATCTCCAAGTAGCTGCCAGTGAAAATGGAAGGAGAATAAAACCTGTGGTGTCCTCTGTTTTTCCCTTCTGTTTGATAAAGCTTGGAGCAAAATTAAGTATTCAGCATCTCAGTAAATGTAATTCTTAATCTGTATTGACTTAGTACAATTGTATCTGTACCAGTAACACCCCTTCTGCAAGATCAATCCCCACTTTATTACCTAAATAAACTCACACAGAGCCAAATAAAAATACCTAAACTTTTCTTTTCAGGATTTATTCAATCAATGTGATAATATTTGAGAAAGAAATAGTTCATATTCCATATGTATTTTAAAAACAAAAGTATTTTGTTGAGCGCCAAAATTCCTCCAGTTTTAGTGCACCTATGAATTCTACAGTAAGCACAACAATTAAAAGGGTACCTTTGCCTCTGGTTCAAATGAATAGATTTCATACCATGAGTGATCTGCAGGAAACAATTGGGGAACTTATAAAAAAATCCTATAGATCTATTATTTTAATGTCCGTCTTGTAACATTGTGAGGCAAAATACAGTGCCCATAAATAATATGAATAATCTTCCAATTTTTGTTATTTTGTATGCCTTACTTTAGCATTTTTTCGTAGACTTAAGCAAAGCTTGGTACATTGTTCATTAATTCATCTCAAACACCATAATTTGAGGTGGTGTAGTTTTTTTGTTACACCCTCTCACCTTTTGCAGAAATTTTTAGGGGATGCCCTTTCATGGGCATGTTCAGTCTGTTACACATAACCAACTTAAGTGGCCTAATGCACCTAGTGCTCTCCTCCTTTGTCATACATTTCATATATTAAAGGCATTAAATGTCATTCTTAAGGTTCAAAACTATTACGTTAATTGGTGCTAGAAATTATAGCCTTTCTAATGGCAATAGCATTTATCAGCCTCTATGCAGGCAGTCCTTGCACATTTTAGTTTTTCATCACTGTTAATCTCTTTTCACTTGGTTTAATTTCAGGATTCACCTTCTGAAAATTCTTTGAATGATCGGCAGAAATAATTCTGGTTCCCTTCAAATAGAGACTTTTTTTTGGCACATGCTCAAACAGACAATGAGAAACCCTACAAATAGCAACCCAGCAGCAATTCTATTAATTGTACTGGTACCTTATTTCAGAATGGTGTGACAGGCCCGTATTTCAAAGGAGGCCAAAAAGCCATTAATGAGCTAGGCCTACCTTTGTGAAGCTGCTGCTCTTACATTCTTTTGGTTTTCTTTTCTCTTCCATGGCTCAGCCTGTCAAAGTGGTTCTAAAACTTCTTTCCTCACTGTAATAGTATGCATAAACAAAAGTAAATAGATCTGCAATAAGTGTTCCTAAGGGGTGGGGAAGGGGGAAGAGGAGGAAGGAGTACCTGCCCTGATGACCATGAATTTGTGGAAATGATTATTTAAGCAAAAAGACATGGAATTAAATTGATTGTTCCTTCACTTTTTTATATTGAAAAAGTTATTAGTCAAAGGAAGGACTTAATTAAATTCTTTTTCAGAAAGATAGCAGTCACTACAATGGTGTTTTAGAGAGGAGGAAGGTTTTCTGGAGGGAAGGGTGACTGGAGGGTTGCCACTGTTAAATAAGGAACAGTTGTATAGATAATTCTAGTCTTTTAATGGGCAGAAAAAACCCTAAACCACATAATATATGAAATGAAAAAAACATACAGGAGTCAGGAATTTTAGCAGTTCACCTTCGCAATCCAGTGTACTGAAAAGCCCCTGACTTCTTAATACTATGGCCTTCAGGGCAACGTTTTTGTTTCATGTGAATGGAGCTTTATAATGTTTGAATGCCAAAAATAGAAACTGTACAGTTGTTCCATGACAGCATTATTTACATTTTCCGTGAGTGTCCTAATTTTTCCTTTCAGTGTTGTCTCATCTTACCACCCTGATTTCTGGCTATTTTTCTTCATGTTTTCATCTTCCTCCATCTCATTCTCCCTTATACTTTGTTTTCATAAGTCTGGTGATTAATGATTGTGTGTTATGCCAAGCACTCAACTATATCTTTCTGAGCTGTGTTTGAAATTAAGCAGGATTAAAAGCTCCTGAGATTGCTTCTCACAGTAACACTCAGATTATATTAAAAGAGAAGGGGAAAAAAAGGAAGTGAAAGGAGAGAAAGAAGAAAAAGAAGAGGAAAAGAGGGGAAAGGAAATGAGATCTGACAGAACTGATTTTGACAGATGGACTTAACGAAGATAAAGTGATCTGATCACACTGCAGACACTGAGGAAGTGCTTTGCATACATGAGGAATTTTGTTTGGGTACTGGGAGCACTGTGTCTGTATCTTTCCCAGTGACGCTTGGCATGTGTACAGTTTCACCATTTCTGTTGTCTTTTAATATTAATCCTTAGATAAAAGTCCAAAATGCAGCCTTAAATAAGTAACAATTGGACAGAGAGACTCTTCTATCAAGATGCAAAGATACTTGTAAGGATGGCCCTTTACAGAGAAAAGTCACCCGGGGAGGGTTTTGGCGCATTTATTGAAGACAGTTTAAAGACTCTCATAGTAGGAAAACTCTGAAACATCAGTGATAAGGCAGCTTTCTCTATTTTTAGCAGCTCAAAGCATGATTTGGCTGTCTGTGTAGCAGAACAGAAACGAGACCAAACCATGTATCTTTGCAGCTTGAAAGGAATGAGGAATGCTGTGGAGAGGATGTAATAAGTTACAAGACATTAAATTGATGATTGATTTTCCATGTTAGGTTTGTGTTTGCTTTTTAGTTTAAATCAAAACACCAGTCTTCTTAGGACTTAGAATGTCAGTTCATATGTGTGATTTACCTTTTAAACAGTTAAGCCATCAGCCAGAATCTTGCACATCCAGCAAGACTCTGGAAGGGTTTTTCTGAGTTGTTTCTGTATATACACTTGTTTATATAGTTGTTGGTCTTTACAATCTATTGCTTTTTAGCAGTTCACAAGAATCCTCTATAACTATGTCTTCTGTTTTTGAGAAAGTATATGTTAACCTTCTGATGTTACTTGAAATAGATAAATCTCTTTGGTGTCACTACAAAATGTTTCAAAATAATTTAATTATTCTTATGGCTCTTTTTGCAACTTCTCTGTTTTATCAAAATCTTTTCTTAATTGTTCTCATAACAAATGCTGACAGCTGTGCCACACTCCAAAGGTGTTTTTGTCTTAGATTTTATTTTCACACATGGCTCTTCACTTGCAGGTATCAAGTGAAAAGATGATGTCTACTTATGGATGACAGATTAAATTAATAGTTATAGCATTCATTTGCTTATGAATACTGATACATACTTTGGTCAGTAGGAAGCCAGAAACTGTCAGGTTTTGAATTTTCAGAAATTGCTGGATTAAAATAATGGGTTAAAAGACACATAAGTAACTAAATGCCCCTTAATAAACTCATATATTCATAGCCATATTCATATGGCTAATATTTTCTCAGCTCTTATTCTAACACTCCAAACTTTTGAGCAACTTCATATCATTGTCCTGATATTAAAATTAACTTTTCTTATTTTCTTAACTTCTCTTCAACTGTACTTCATGTGTCCTTTTCCTCAAACTGTTTGTTATCGTCTTCCCTTCCCAAAGGTTTCTAAGACCAGTGTTATCAAGATCAGTCCTGGCTAATTCACTGGACCAGATAATCAGATTTACACCGGTGGACTATGGAGGCATAGTGAAATTTCAGTGAAATCTAGGACTTTTGCTTCTGTTTTTAATAAAATTCAATGCAGTTTTATCTCCAAAAGCTTGTATCAAGTAGTAATAGTACATTACCTTCAGATGCAATATTGTTAGTTATAATGAATTGCTTACATGCTTATTCATGAGAATTCATGAGAGCACAGCTTTACACATGGAGGAGGACCAAAAAGGTTCCTAATGAAAGGGAAATATCTGCTGCAAAATAGCTGACATGAAACTAAAATTTTAGTATCAATATACCCTGTGACTTTCCATGTTCTGCACCACCTATTTTAAAAAATGTCCCTAGCCCTGTTTAGTTGGCTAAATGTCACAAATAAGGCCACAAACACTGAAAATCTTTGCATGAAAATAAACATAATACTATATTATAATTTTCCTAGAAAGGTTTTATGATCTGCCACTCACTGACCTCTGTTTAGACTGTTCATCTGTGTGTCAATGATACAGTTCTCTTGCTGTGCTTTTCTGTGATCTTGGGAAGGTCATTATTTCTTAGTTAAAGCAGAGTTTATGCCAATTGCAATATAAAACAACTGGTTTGTGTCCTTAATGAAAAGTTTAGAAATTTGCTGAAATCTAAACATCTTTTATATGATATATGCATATAAATACAGAATAATTATATCTAAATAACAAAAAATGCATTATCCATAACACAGTGTATTGAATAAATGTGGAACAAATTAAAATGAGGTAAAGAAATCTGTGACGGTATTAACTTCTTCACCTTAATATGTTTATATTACCAATGCAGATTTCCCTTAATTACCTGTAACTTATATTTTGCATTCCTACCTTTATATTTCTTGGGCAAAACTTAAACTGTATTCCATTTGACATCTTAAAAAATAGATTATTTTGGTACTTGGATAGCTAATCCTGCCTCCTTAACACACACAAGAGAAATGATTTGTCATGCTCTTACTCAAATATCTTCCTAATCTGAAAATTACTGTAAATCATGTGGCTTTAAGCTTTTACAAAACAGAAAAAACAGCTTTTTCGTTTGACTTGTCAGATGTTTTTGTACATATAACATCTCATCTGTTCTTTATTAGCGTGCATTCTATGCTGCCATTGTTCACATCCTTGGCTTTCTTCATACCCTTGTGTCCTATCTTGACAACTAATTAAATTCAGACAACAGGATAATTTCAAGAGTCAAGAGAACATAGAGACACAGAACACAACAACCGGACAAGAAACATACAAAACCAGTGCTGGTTTCCAGAAACTAGCAGTAGGTACTGGCCAGCATGGACACCATTCCGCCTCTTGGGGGTTTGTGCAATTTTTCCATGGATGTTAAGCAGAAGAGGCACCTTGATGGACCTTTCCTATGCTACCAAGGGAAAGAAAATAACTCAAGCATGGAATAAATTAGTATTTTATACAGCATGAAGGGAAGCTAGAGAAGGCCCATGTCACTTTTCCAGAAAAACCCTTGTAGATCTCTTACACCTGTGCCACACTCCAAAGATGTTGTTAATCTTAGGTTTTATTTTCACACATGGCTCTTCACTTCTGTTTACTTTTCCTCAGCAATTATGTGAGTGAAGTAATTTAAAAAGATACTATGGATACTGACTTTTCAGTATTTTGTGTTTTGTCATCATTTGAATGTTTCTTCATCAATTACATTTCTAAATACATGGTAAAGTAAGCAACCACATATTCTCAGTTCAAAAACTTCTGTTTTTGTGGCAGATTCGTAGTGTGAGACCACGTATTGTTTAGCAGGTAAACTCATGTCACACTGTTGGTCTCACACAATGAGGGGATTTTCAAGGTCGTGTTTCTGCTCTTTTAGAAGAGGTAGACAGGTCCCTGCTTGTGATGAGTCAAGAGTATAGCAGGATTATATCTGGTTTTTTCTGAATTTAAAACACTTATCTGAACAGCTTGACTAGGTTTGCTAGTATAAGAACTCTCATCAAAAATGGGCTAATTAGAGAGACTAACTTGACTCTGGGAGACTCAGGCTAATTTTACTGGAGCCACACTGACAGAAGCCAAAGTACTGAGCAAATAATTCTTTAACAAGTGATTGTATTTTGCTACAACCTGAATCTGTAACAATGGAGGGATGTCAAGCCCATCATCATTAGTGATGCTCTAGAGTTCAGAGCATGAGATGGCCCTTTCAATAATGAAATGCAGGTTTGAGACTTGCTTTTGAGTAAATGCGATGAATCGTTTAATAGCTTTAGAATGGCAATTCTTGTTACTTTCTTGATGTAATGCAGCCTAAGGAGTTGTCTATCATTTAAAATCAATCCCCTGAGGAAATATTTGATAGAACAATTAGACTGGATGTTAACAGTTTGGCAAGCTTTAGGGCAACATTGACAGTGATTCTTTATATACAAATATTTAGGAAACAGTCAAACAGATTTATTAATACACAGACTTAGAGTCTGAAAGTAAGAAATGCAAGTAATCTAGTAATTCAAAACACATCTTTTGTTTTGTTAGATGTGGATGATATCACAGATTTCAACAGAATTCTTCTGCTGCTGAAGTTAGGAGTGACGTTTAGTGGATTTAAGCACTCTAGAGGTGCAGTTATGGAGAGAGAAAAAAGGTACTTTGTTTAATAGCCTCAAGGATTCCTCTAGCAAGGGAGATCATTACTGTTTCCATATTTTAAAAAAAACCAAAAAAACCCCCCCAAAATCTGGCAGATGTTGCATGTGATGAGAGTTGTGTTGGCTGTGTATTGCAGTTCTTCAGATTCAGGAGCTGCACTCAATCCCATCACTGAAATCTATTTTTTGGGTTTTTGACAGCTGTTTTTGCCATTTACTTTAAAAGCAGATGGGGAAAATGCAAAGAAGAGCTGTCAATTTTATTACCATGTATAATCAGCATCTGTGCAATACATCAGACTCATTGCACAGCTTACACTTTCTCTCTGTAGTTAAATTCTTTTGGGATTTCTTGACAACCTTCTTGCAAGACTTTTTGTAAATTAGTAGATACGGGAATTAAAAGTATAGACTAATTAACTGCTAAAGCTACTATTCTGTCATCTAAATTTACTTAATCAAGATGTTTTGTTCTGATTGTTTAATTATAAAATATATGTCTAATTTGCTCTTCCATAATCCATATTTTCTTAAGCAAGATGCTTTGTTTTATTTTAGTATTACAAAATAGTTTTTATACATCTCTGATCCATTTACATGCATTTAGGCACAGCACATCTCTGTGTATATTTTTTTACCATTTTCTACTGAGAGGGCTTCGTATCTTGTACCCCATCTGCATGATTTAAAGTAAAAATGATTCTGTAGAGAACAGAGTGTTCTTCATTCCCAGTCTGCCCTCTTTCCTGGTGCAGCAGTCGTTCACAGAAATGACTTTTTATAGTGGGAAAATAAGCTAGTGTAAAAGTGTCAGTATAAATAAGCATGTTGTCTGTCTCTGTAAGTGTGGAAGTAGTAATCAGTAATGGTGTGCTGCAGGCTTCTAGTACCAAACAGCATCCTCCTGGAAAGTGTCAAGTGATTTACATGTCACAGGGCCCTCTGGGGACTGTGTGGGAAGAATCTGTCTACTGGCTGGGGACCTACTTTGATTTGATTTGATTAGTTTGGAAGTCACAACTGCAGAAGCACCTTTGT
The DNA here is from genome assembly GCA_013400235.1 of Oriolus oriolus. Lineage (NCBI taxonomy): Eukaryota > Metazoa > Chordata > Aves > Passeriformes > Corvidae > Oriolus > Oriolus oriolus. The sequence continues at coordinate 118,732 of VXBT01012612.1, forward strand.
TTCTTAGAATAGTAAGTGGTTGTACATTACAGTGTCTGCAGTGATAAGCAGAGGGGAAAGATTTCCAAAGAGAAATGTTCTCAGTACATTTCCTAGATAGGAGAGATTAGGGAATACTCTTCAAAAAAGGCTTCAACCAGTTTGGCAGTATTAACAGACAGTACAACACTTATGTATCAATGCAGGACTTCTTTGAAGTGAAACACTAAAAGGAGGCAGAGACTTAATATTAAAAGCATTAATTAGTGTTTGTGTGGTGATGGGCAGAGTACTTTCTTTGCATGAGGCAATGCAAGCTTTGATGAAGAATGTACTTAATTGTCTTCCTCCATTATCTTAGCTTATTAAATATGCTACTAAAATTGACTGTGACTTTTGAAAAATAAACCACCAATGCACTGTTTATCATACATAGATGTTCATTTATAAGGAAGAATGACTTCTGGAATGACTTTGAAAGGAGTTGTTGTGAACAAAAGTTAATACAAATTTCATGGAAAAATACTGACTCAAGCTTTTTCTTTTTTGGTTCTTTGGTGATAAAATGCTACTTCTGGCCAAGTCATTTGCAAGCACTTAATGGCTGACTTTTTCAGTAATAGATAACTACAACCCAGCCTATTCCAGAATTTAAAATATTTCATTAATATAGGGCATTAATATAAAGGAGTTTTTAATTACTATGGGTTTTATCAGTAGAATGCAAATTTCCTTATATATTAGTCTATCTGTACTTTGTGACTCTGGAATATATCTAATTAGATTTTCTCTGGAATAGTGGATGCAAATTTACACTCTGTGAAATTCAGCTGATTCTATGAAGATAAAGCAGAAAATTAGAGGATAACAAAGCTTGAAAATGTGGATTTGATTTATTTTCTTTACAGACAAAGTAGGCTATAAAAGATTTTTCTTCTGTATTTATATAATCTTATTCTTTCTTTCTTATGTTAATCTCATTTTCTAAAATGTGATGTCTTCCTACACTTTGGCATAAGAAAAGACATACTTAGATGATCCTACTATAACAAATCCTTTATCCAGGAGAGCTTGTAAATATATCCCAGCACTGCACATTCTGTCTACTAGAATATAAATGTCTCGCTAAAAGGAAATATTAGGTAAAGTTGACATAAAGTTCATTTTCATGTCCACCAGTGAACTGGTGCTAGACCTGCTGGGAAATTAGCTCTCAGAAATAAGAAAGACTTCTTCAGGTTTTGGACCCATGTAATTTGTAGCCAAATTGGACAGCAGTAAATGAAAGTTGCTGTTCCATCTTCTCATGAAAAATGGCCTACATGGATCCTGTAAGGTACTTCCGTTTCTAAAATTAATATACATTTTTAATTAAGAGATTAAACTGAAAAATACATTGTGTCTTAATTTAATGCTAGACCTTGAGTTACATGCCTTATCCTACCTAGTTAAAATCATTATGTGTTTAAAAATACATGAATGTAGACTGGAGCCAGCACCAGTAACTAGCCCCTCCAGCACTAGTGCAGACATTAGTAACTCCAGCTATAAATCTCTACATCATGGACTAACAAGCAGCTTTTATAAATTAGGCTTGTGATAGCCTCGTGTGGGAGCATTGCTACTTCAATATCTCTTTCCCATATACCCAGAGACTCTCCCCACAGTCTCTCTCTCTGGCATTTCAAAACTTCCTCTGTATTATGGCCTAATCCTTCCCTGTCCTTTTTTACCCCCACCCTGCTCCCCCCACCCCCTCCTGCTGCTCCTTTTCAGTCGTCTGCATATGCCCTATGCGTGTCCCTGTGCAAGATATTCTTTGGCTGGTTTTCAGAGCTCCACATCTGATAAATGCCAGGTTAGGCTATCCCTGGTGGTTAGGCAGTTGGCTGCTGCCAAACAGTGTGTGTAACAGGAATGGATGGCTAGCAACCATGCTCTTCATGGCTGGGTTAATTTGGTTTCTCAACTCCTTCCAGTTGCTAAAAGGAGGAAGTTTTATTATCTGGAGGGTTTAGCTCTCCCTGATTTAGCCACTTGAGTAGAAAACTATCCTAGGTGATAAGCATGCTTAATCTTTATTTTCTGGGAAAATTAAGCTAAAATTCTAATTTAAGGTCAGAAAATACTTGTGTGTGGCCTAACTTGGTGTTGGCCTTTAACTTCAGCAAGTTTTTACTTATTCAGGTGTTTGCCTTCTACATCTAGCCAAGTGTGTTGGAGAGAAGTGACCTTGTTGCTTTGTATCCTGGTCAGCACCCCCAGTCTGATGCCAAATGTGTTTCATGGGTCCAAAAGGCTCAGCCAAGGCAAAGAGTGTGAATGAGCATCCTGTTTAGGGGAAAAGTTTTCAGTCTTGTGCCATGGCATTCCCTTCAGTGTTTAAAATATACCTGAAATCTATAGCAAGGTGGCAACATTTTCCTGAAAAGGACGAAAACAGTTGTGATGAAGTGAGATTTTCTTTGTGTCTGGAAGATTTTTATGGAGCTTTTGGGTTTTTTTCTTGGGTTCATCATAAGCCATTGAACCACAAATTCTGCTAAGTTAAAGCATGACCAGAGTAAAGAGATTTTAAGTATTAAATATATAAATATCTCCATCTGAGCGAGACTTCATGAAGGCAGGAAAAAAAAGCTTCAGTTCAGCCATACCATGATCTCTTGAGAAACTTTACAAAAAGAAACAATTTCTGTTGGAATATTTTCTTGGAAAAGGTTACGCAAAATATATGAGTTTATTAGTTACTCTGTAAGGACACAGAGGCTCATATGTCTCAATCAGAACAAAAGTGAAACAGAAGACAGTTAATAGGAAAAGTTAATAGTAAAAGTAAAAAATAGGCCAATATTTCTGCGTCTAGATTTAAAGAGTCTCTTTCCCCTTAAATTCTGTGGCAATATCCTTGTAATTTAGAATAATGCAGTAAACATACAGATTTTTGATGGATTTTATTAAGTAGATTTTGGCATTGTCTTTGTGTATCTAAATGAGTAAATAGAGTTGATACCTGTGCATGAAAGAGGAAAATACAAAGCTTATTAGATAAGCATGGTATATAGTTCGAATAATACTGCCTTTTCCTGTAGTACTTCTTGGTATAATAGTTTCTTACCTTATGTCTACGTGGCAGAAATTTGTACTGCCATAACCATGATATAATGGGGTGTGTGAGGAAGTAGCTTCTATTTTAAGTGTGCTCATTGCTGATTCTGTTTTGACTCGTTGGCACCTGGGCCATAGGTCTACATCTGCATTGATTTCCCATATGCAAATCTCTACAAGTTCAAAAACTTCTTGTAAAATGGTTTCTGTCAGTAAATTCACAATTTACAGTGTGGGAATTTTCAATTACAGCCGCTATACACACAAAGCAAAAGTGGCCAGTAACATTAGCTCCAAGTGGAGACTAAAATACTTGTTTAAAGAAGTATTGTGCCTGTGCAATGCTAATATTATATCTTAAAGAAAATAATTTGTGTACCTTATCTAAAGAAATTGTGTGTATCTTTAAAAATATGGCAGTTGCCTTATTGCAGGTAGCAATATATGTTATTTGGTCTGTAGGAACATTCCCCTCCCCATTCCCATGGTTTGCATATTTCATTAACTCATGGAAGTCTTTAGGCATTTTAAAATAAAAATTACTATGTAAGTTGCTATATGTAAATAGTACAGTGGGATAAAATTAAGACTAATTCAAGGTTGAAATTTTTAATGACAATTTTATCTTAAATTTTAGAAAAATCTTCTATGCTCTGAAAATAAGTTTTCTTTAAATATAAAATCAAGATTGGGTTTTTAATTTCAGTATTACTCTCAATAGGTTAATAATTTTTTTTTTTTTGTAATGAAAGAAATAAAAATTAAACTGAAAAAGGAAGAAAAAGTTGTCTTCTTTGTTGGGGTCTATCCCTTCTAGTTTCTTTGGCTTTAGATTCTTGTTTAGCTTGGGGGTTGTATTTTTATGTTGTTGCTATTCTTTTGCAGACGGTTAGAACAAAATTCAATCAAGGTCATACCTCCTGGAGCTTTCTCCCCCTATAAAAAGCTTCGAAGAATGTACGTACCCAATAACTTACATTAATTTTCATACAAATATATATATATAAAACAAGATAAAAAACAAGTCAAGATGGTAGAGGGGAACTGCAGGAAATGTGTGAGCACTTACGAAAGTTTGACTGCTAGAAGGTAAACTAGATATGGCAGCCTGATTATTGAGACCATATAGCATCTTTGTCATACTAATAATAATTGGGTTTTTAACAAATATTGAAATTGTTTAATATGGTTCTGCATAGAAGCAGTATGTTACTGTAGTCAAAAAATCTAGTAAAAAAAAAAGAGAATGAGGATAATTTCCAATTATTTTTGAGGCTGTATAGCTCTGTGCTCATAGCAAGCAGAGGATTCTTATGAAAATGTACTTAAGCAATTAGGAAAAGTGAATATTTTGTCTTTTTTTTCAAGCATTTTGAAAGGTCTATTTTTAACTATGCATTTTGTTTCAGTGTACTGGCAATTTTAGTGGTTTTATATTAAAATTCTTTGGCAGTGTCTCATGTAAATATTTTAATTTCTCTCTCCCATCCATGCTTAATTCTAATTACATATTATCTTAAAGTTCATTATTTTGAAAATAGTTTGAATTAATTGAATCAAATTTTATTTGTTTCAGTGACCTGAGCAATAACCAGATCTCTGAAGCTGCTCCAGATGCTTTCCAGGGCTTACGTTCACTCAATTCACTGTAGGTATCTGTTTGACCTGTAAACAGAAGCAAATTTCTCATATTCTTATAGTGAAATTATTTTGGCCTTTTGGCTCCCTGCAAAATTTTGCTATAAATTCAATCATTTCTGAAAGTTGTAATAATAATTTCAGAATGATAGTGGTAATTGAACATTCTTTTACAGCTGGACACTAATAATGTATGGGGTTTTTTGTAAATATGTTCATGGCAAAGAGTTGAACAAAACCAAACATGTCTTTTATTCCCCAGTTAGTTGTTCTTAAAAACAGCAAATCCACTTAGCAAGGTCCCTTGGTAAACCTGTAATCAGTGAGGTGCTGATTCTGCAGAGAATCTCTTTGGGCTACACACCTTTTTGGAAAATGTGTGATCCTGCTGCCTCACAGGACCACAAGGATATTGCAAATATCAAGCGGTTGTTATTAAATTTCTTTCAGGAATATTGGAATTTCTCTATTTTTGAAGTCAAAATCCCATAGCATATGCCTTTCATAATGGTAGCTTTGCTTTATTCCCTGGTACAGAGTCCTCTATGGCAATAAAATCACAGAACTTCCAAAGGGCCTGTTTGAAGGACTCTTTTCTCTGCAACTGCTGTGAGTATTTTTTTATTTATTCTATTTTGGGATCATTCAAAAGGGTAAACATGATGGGAGATTTATGCCAGAGGAAGAACTGGCAGGAAATCCCAAATATAAGATCAAAGTACAGTAAAACCATATTATGCTGAAGCCGAAACAGTCAAGGCTGTTGTAGGCCAGCTTGCCATTCATCCACAAATGTGATCATATCAGTTAATGTTTCAGCCTAAAATGATTAAAATGCAATTACTCTTCTGTGTGGAATTTCTAAGGATAAAACACATATAGATATGATACCCTCTAGACAGCAAATAGCATGTATAAAGTTGTGTGGGAACCATAAAAGGAATATTTGTGTGTTTTATAAAGAGAAAATATATCATGGAAATGCTATGCAATTGCATTTCTAGTTGTACCCATGAAAGAACAGTATAGCACTGCCATTTCATTGATGACTTTTAATGTTTTCTTACACTCTGTATGATTTTTTGACTCTGTGAACTCCAGCTGCTACTCCATTTAACACTTTGAAAATTTCCACGTGTAACCTTTTAAACTGTTGTTCTTTAGATTTTATAGATTGTTCTTTAGATTTTATATTGGAATAAAAAATTTCATGGTGATATGTTTATCAAGCATTGTCAATATTAAGCAGAAGAGGCTATGTAAAAGAAATGTGTTAAGTAGACCATAAAACAGCAGTGGTGGTTTTGAAAGAACTTGTCCCAGAATAACAGACTTGTTGAGTTAGGGTCTTCTTAAAGAATCTAAAGCTTCTTCACACATGTTTAGAATTGTCTAATGTTCAGACTTCACCATGAAGTTGTTGGCAAAACGTCCATTACTAACAACTAATTGAAGATGGCAAGACAGTAAATATATACACAGAAAATGCAAGTTCTAGCACCACCTAGAGGTTTGCATTTTGATTTACTTTAGTCACAAAAATAGTAGAGTGGTGGGCAGGGTATGCTCCCCTGTTGTCCTTTAAAGATGCTTTAGTTATAAAATATAATTCAGATCTGGTAAAAAAAAAAAAAAAACCACCACCAAAAAACCTAAGAGACCTTTCTGAACTCTCAATTCTGTATTAAAAAAAAAGTCTATACCTTAATATGCATTGTATAGATGGTACATTTAGGTCTCAGTAAGTTTCTACTTGTTCGCAAAACTTTTTATCAGGGCTTTAGGTTTCAAATCCACCATTTCATACCATTTCTGGGTCAACATGGAAAGGAGTAAGAAATATTTGGTTATAAAAATGCATCTAATGGAATGAGGTTTTTTTTCTCTTCAAAAGGAGTTGGTTTAGATTGGCTTGTTTGTTTTAACACTAAAAGTCTGGGAGGTACAGGGAACAAAAGGTTCCCTTTGAAGATGCAGAGGAAAATGGATCCAAGACAGATTTGGATATATTCCATGCCACCAGTTTTTACTACAACTCTGTTAATGTGGCAGCATGCTGATTAGTAACATATAATTAAAAGTGCCACTGCACATCTCTTCCAGCTAATGAACACAGTGTTCAGTTCCTTTTTTGTTTGTTTATTTATTTGGCAAAAGAAACTAGTTTTCCTTGAATATACTTGATTTTTTAGGCTTGTTTCTTTGCACGATACGCAAATACCACACAGACATTGTACCAGCACATACAAGAAATGTGATTTTAGCTAAATAAAGGTACACATTTCAACTCCGAGGTTCAAATATGTAGGAATATGTGTAACCTAAATAAGATACTTCAATTCACTGAAATTCCTTATGTCACTGTCAATTATTATTTGTTACTACATCTCTTGTTCTGGTTGCAAAGGTGCACAAAGAACCATCTATGAAAAATGCTGAAGCTGTGGCATGGAGCAATTTCTTTCAGTTTTATAATTATCTTCCATTAAACAGATTATTGAATGCCAACAAGATCAATTGTCTGCGAGTTGATGCATTTCAAGACCTGCACAACTTGAATCTTCTTTCTTTGTATGACAACAAGCTTCAGACCATTGCAAAAGGCACATTCTCACCCCTGCGTGCGATTCAGACCTTGTACGTATGTTCTTGTTTAGGGTTGTCTCAACTATGACTTCATATTCTACAATGCAGTAAAAGCACTGGGTACTGCTGAGACCAAAGGGAAATAATGTGTGATATCACTGGTTTTTTTCTTCATGAAAGGCATTTGGCTCAGAACCCATTTATCTGTGACTGCCATCTGAAGTGGCTGGCGGATTATCTTCACACAAACCCCATTGAGACCAGTGGTGCCCGTTGCACCAGCCCCCGCCGTCTGGCAAACAAAAGGATCGGCCAGATCAAAAGCAAGAAATTCCGCTGCTCAGGTAATTTTCTTAGTTCAGCTGCTATTTTTCCTTTATTAGCAAAAAAAATTATAGAAGTTATAGAAGTTCTAATGAAAGCAGCTGTCTCTCTACAGAATTATTAAACATTGCAGAATTTTTTTTAGTTCTTTGACTGAATAAAGGGAAATCTGGGAAGTCATAGACTATTGGATCATGGAACATTACTGTAGTTTACACATTTGGCACTATTTCTGAGTAGCATTAAATCTAAGAAAATAAACGTAATATATAAAATTTCAGAATGAAATGCTAAAGTTATTCACTACAAGTATCACCACCATAAATCATTTTGTAAAATTTCCACAGGGCTCTGGAATATGTGAAAGATCTAAAAATTTCTAAGCTAAATATGGAAACATGACATATCCCTTTTATACAGGGAGCTTGCCTCATACTGAAATTTACTGTTTTCTTTTTCTAATCTTATTCCATTTCCTACTTATATTTCTTTAAATCCTAACTTTTGTCATATGGTATCCAGCTGTTCCAGGTGCATTTCACATTCTACAATTTATTCAGTCTCAAGTGCAAATACCAGATGAAAACTGGCTTTTTTATCCATGTTCCGGATACATTTATGACTATTCACACTTTGTTGTTTATCAGCTCTCGTTGTGAATACACATTTTTTCATTAAATTATCTGTAGTTAACTGCAGTCCATACTTAATCTAATAAAACTCATTCTTTGCTTGCTGACATTCAGGTGCATCTTCTATTTGTTTTTTTTCTCTTTATTTAGCTAAAGAACAGTATTTCATTCCAGGTAGGTTTGGCTCTGCAGTAAGATTGACTAACTGCAGATACTGTCTCCCTTTCCCCCCAAAAGCAAAGTTTGTCATAGCTTTTAGGAAACTGATGCATGTGTATTAACATTAGTCAATACCTGTAGCTATACATAGTTTTCCTTTGTAGAATACTAGTAATTCTGTTTTCTGAATATAAGAGCTTAGCATGCAGCTCCGTTTACCTTTTTCTGTCTCACAGATTTGCACAAAACCTACCAAAATTATACCTATACTTAAATTATTTAGAAGGTTGCACCTGCTAATTCATCTTTTGACTGACACTTTTACTTACCTTGTGCCTTGCCTTTCTGCTGCTACTGTTTTTAAAATGTAGCTCCTGAGCTGCTTTTAAACACAGGAAACCATGCTGCCATCAAAGAGCTAGCACAACTTTAAAAACTAAACATTCTACAAATGAGTATTTTCTTGCCTTGCTTTCATGCTCTACGCTGGCTTCATCTACTGCTTGCTCACCCTCCTTTTCTTTAGGAAATCACAGTGGAATGCTTGGAAAAGAAAGCTGATATTCTTAATTAGAGGCATTCTGTGGTCACACGCATACAGTGAATCAGAACTGCTTTCCATTAAAGAAAATATGACTTTAGAGTTGGGATGAAATAGCAATTTACACACTGCTTTACGCTACAATAAGTCTATGACATTTTTACAAAAGATTTACTGATGTTGGCCCTAGCTCTTTGAAATATGGATTGTTCTTTATTTTACCTTGCTTGTCAGTGTGTGCACTGTTTTCTTAATAGAAAAAAAAATACATTACATTCATAACAGATTATAAATAACAAAATAAAACAAGGGAATAATGCGTCTATTGATGAATTACAGTATGCGATTTGCAATCAGGATTTTCTGCTATAGTTTAATATCTAGAAAAATATCTACAATAATTGATTAGGACACCAGTGCACTTCTTCTTTCAAATACTACAGGTGTATCATCATTCTGCAGTCATCTTAGTTGTTGTCTCTTTAGCTGGAATGTTTAGCAGCTCTTCTCCGAATGCTGTGTGATGTAACACTTAATTTTGCAGCAGTCATGTGAAGTTCTCCATGCCCTTATACTAATATGTTGTTTTGAATATGAAGAAAGGACAAAATGAAATACAAAATAAGGCAGCAATTTGTCAGCACTGGCATCCACAAAAATGTGTTTTAAAGCAGCATAAAACAGGGGGATTCAATTTCGCAAACCTGTAGTACCACTCAATTCCTTAACGTGTAGAACAGCTGTATTCCTGCCACAGAGTGACTTCTACCCAACCTTGCCAGCACAACTTTTGCTTGTGAATTACAAGTGTTTTCTTGCCAACAAATATCCTCACAGCCTGGTTATAATATGGCCACACATGCAGTTTAGGCTTGTTTACGTACTCTTTAAAAAATGCTATTCGGGCAGGGGGGGTGGGGAGATATCAAAAAAAATTAAATTCAACAAAATGGGCTATATATATGCTTCTTGAAATACAGCTTCTGTGCTTTCTATGAGGCTATCAGGTAGATGCCACCTAAAAATACTTCAGTTGTTGAAGGCATTGTCCCTGAATATTTTAATTGTTTAAACTGCTAACAGTGATGTACTCTGGATGCAAGAGGAAGAAAAAAACTTATTTGTAGACTTGTTTATTGGATATTTAAAAGTGCTAAAAACACTTCTTTGTACTTAAGTGGATACTATAAAAAAATCTTAGCATTTCTTTAAACACTTAAATATTTTTAATATTTGTTTTAGATATGTCATTTGGAGATGTTGCTCTACAGACACTATGAAGTCTTATTAAAATTTCATTATAGTAATTTGAAAGACTAAAAGTTGGCACTTACTAAATCATTTATTTGAAAAAAATACCATTTATCTGCTACCTCATAAAATACTCTATAGTAGTTTCATCATACGTATTACTAAAACATTTACAAGTTGTAGATAACATAATATGTGATGACTCTTGGGGTTTTTTCCCCTCCACTGAGGAATCTTTCTCCTATATTTGTTCAGTTTATTAAGGATTTAAGTGTCATAGCATGTATATGGGACTCAATGATCCTTGTGGGTCTTTTCCAACTCAGAATATTCTGTTACTCCTATATATATATATATATTCAGGGAGCAGCTTTTAAAGAACACATTGAAAATAGTGAAGAATAATTCATGGGAGGCATAATCATCATCCTATATGAAATCTTTAATAAACTCCAATCTTATCTTCATTTTTAAATGCCCCTCAAAATGAATTATTCTTTCTTTCTGCTGAAGACAATGGCCCTAGCACCATCTTCTAACCAAACGGAAGTTGAGTAGAGAACATGAGAGCTTAGTTCATGTTTTTGTCTTAATTGGCATTACTCTGTCTTTCTTTCCTTCTTGGCTATCTTTACTTTTGCAGGAGTTCACCATTTTGGCTGTAAGTAAAGTTCAGTGTCTGAACTAAATCACAGTGTACCTCCCAGCCCTGATGCACCTTCTACTAGTCTCAGTCTTTTCACCTTTGTCCAAGAAGAACCCACAGGTCCTTTTGGCTTCTCTTTGTTTTCTTTGTCACCCACCCTCGGTTCCTTACTGGATGTTTTTTCCTGATATGTTTAGGATGTTTTCTTTGACTGACTCTGGGAAATGGTGGAGGAAACTTTTCAATGTGGTTCTTTTTTTTCTCTTATTTTTTTTTTAAATATATATTGTATTTTTATTTAATCTGTGACAGTGATACTGTTACTGTGGCACTGGACATTCAGTAATAAGAATGCCATGTCATGTAAGCAAGTATTAAACTTTGAATGCTTCTGTAATTTATACCTACTCCTTCCTCTTTTCCCTTGCTCTTATCCTTGGCCTAATGGATGCAGTTTTGATAATGTAGCGAGATTTTCTGTTGTGCTTGATCTAACCATGTGGTTGTGAGGTATGAGTAAAACATGGTTCTGTCAAGCACCATGGAACGTCACGCAGCTTTCTACAGCATGGCAAGCTGCTGAGGCTTAAGTCAGGATCACACATTTTTTAAATTAAAGCTGAAAAACAGGGCTTTCAATCTTACGTGTTGAGATGATGTGGAGTATCAGGACTATAAAAAAAATCACAGAGGTTAATGAAGTCCAGTCAACAATACAAATTTGTAACCAGAGAAAGAGAAAAGGTGGCACTCAGGATCGATTTATTCTTGGTACAGAGAAAGAAAACAAATTCTAAAACAAAAAGTGGCATTTGTGTGATTAGCTATAAACAAGGCTAGATTGGCTGACAGCATAATCAGCAGAAAGTACAGCTGTGAAAAGCTCAAGTTAATGTTATCCTGCTATGTGAAGTTGGTCTCAGTTTCTTTTTCCAGCATATCTTAAGTCCCTATATTGAACCCTCTCTTGAAGCCCTTGTGTCTGTTCAGTATCACAAAGTTTATCATGCATTTCCCGAGTTGCCCACTTGTTATCTGCCTTGCAGACGTCTTTTCAACCCTCTCACAAGAAGCAAATCTTATACTTTATTGACTTAGTATCTGTGTTTTGACTTGAATCTTCTACAGGCACTGAAGATTACAGATCCAAATTAAGTGGAGACTGCTTTGCAGATTTGGCTTGCCCTGAGAAATGTCGCTGTGAAGGGACCACAGTGGACTGCTCCAATCAGAAACTCAACAAAATTCCTGATCACATCCCCCAGTACACAGCAGAGTTGTAAGTTGAACCCATAAGAAAGGATTGTTTACTAACAGAGAAACTAACTAAAACTGTCAAATATAAAACCACAGCTTTACTTTTTTTGAACAGCAAACATTAAAAGTAACCTCTGTGGTTACTTTTATATATATATATATATATATTTAGTCCTCTTCAAAGGACTAAATATTCATAAAAATTTTTATGCATTATTTCAATACCATGTAGCCTTAAAAACCCATGATAAATAGATAAAGTAACTATTCTATGTTTCTAGTTCTTCAAGACCTGAGCAACCCCCTTGGATTTTTTGAAACGTAGTGGGGTTTATTTTACTTTTAACTACAGGGGAAAGTAGGACACCCAGTAACCAGAGAGGTCTGTCTTAAAAAGTGCTACCTGGATGTTTAAACAGACAGAGCTGATTCTTATTATGCAAAGCACACATAACATTTTTCAGGTAGGAGACCAGAGGAAGATAAAGCAGACAAACAGGACAGAGTTGGGTTAAGAGGATGAGATAATAATATAATGAATAGAGATGGGCAGAGAAGAACTCAAAGATTATTACTTGCTTAATAAGTGCCATAGGAGAATGATTTGTAGGCATAACAACTGCAGTAGTTTTTGGGGAGGGAGTGAAAGATAAAATTACGACAGCTTTACAAGGCTTCCCCATGTGCAAAGAATAGTATAGAAGGGATGCAGGATTGGCAGAAAGGTAGGTGAAAATGGCTGTCATTGCAGAGCAAAGGTGGAAGGAAATAGCTGGTTTTCCTAGGAGATTCAGTTTAAAGAACAAGGTAAAATGTTGAGGGGAAAGGAAAATGGGACTTTGATTTGATACAGTAAAGCAGTAATAGACATGTGGAGACAAGTATTGTGATCAAGTTGTCACCCACAGGGTGAGACGAGCAACAGGATGGCACATCTCTTAAAAGAGCAGTCTACAGCTGGCATCAAAGCAGCAGTATGGCAATGAGATATTGTTAAGTATTTGAATACCTGGACAGGAAAAGGGATTTAGAACTGAAATATTTTTAAAACACAGGTGGAGACTTTTGTCTGTGTCTAAGCTGGGAGAAGGAGTTGAGCTTAGAGATGTTCTGTGCTGATTTTGTCAGGGGTAGAGTTAATTTTCTTCACAGTGGATAGTATAGGCTTATGATTTGGATTTGTGCTGAACACAGGGTTGATAATAGAGATATTTTTTTGTTATTGTTGAGCAGGTCTTACAAAGAGCCAAGGCCTTTTCTGCTTTTGTACTGGGGAGGAAGTTGGGTGTGCCTGGGCGGTTGGGAGGAGGCAGAGTGGGGACAGGTGACCCAAACTGACTGAAGGGCTATTCCAGACCATGTGACATCATGCTCAGGATATAAAGGGGAGGAAGAAGGAGGAAGGGGGTGACATTAGGAGTGATGGCATTTGTCTTTCCAAGACACTATTACACATGAAGGAGTCCTGCTCTCCTGGGGATGGCTGAACATCTGCCTGCATGTGGAAAGCAGTGAATTAATTTCTTGTTTTTCTTTGCTTGTGTGCATGGCTTTTTCTTTTCCTATTAAACTGTATCTCCACCCATGAGCTTTCCATCTTTTACCCTTCTGGTTCTCTCCCCGATCCTGATGGCGGGGCAGCGAGCAAGTAGCTGTGTTGAACATTGTGTCTTGCTGGGTTTAAACCACAACATGTTCTTACTACAAATCTGAAAATTACAATCAGAGAAAAAATTGATACAGTCTTGGATGAAGTGAGATAGATTTCAGTGGACATTTTATGTTACCCAATATTTTGAGATAAAATCATTTTAATTTAATTTAAGAATAAAAGCTGATGGAATAGGTAACAGGTTAAAGTATGGGAGGAAATCATAAAGCAGTGGTTGTATAAATGATAGTTACTGAACCAAGAGATGAGAAATGGAGTTGTTGAAGTGATTAAGCATGCATTGCTTTGATTTTTAGGAGGAATCATGTTTAATTGTCTCTTCTCTGAAGAAATAATAATCTTAATTTAGCATCTTAATTGGTTTTTTCATATTCATTTATTTACATGTGGAAGATAAACTGTCAGGTGTTTTCTTTCTATAATTATGGTTCCTACCTGTTAAATTCAGAAGGAACAGTTAAATAATCAAGCCTCATCTACTCTATATCCTAAACACTCAAATTTCTGTCAACAATTTTTTTTTTTACTAAATGTTTGGTTACAGAACTTCTTGCAGAAAATATCCAGTCTTGTTTGAAGGTGTTGGTGGATTAAAAAATCCACCATTCTCTTGAGACTGTTACATAAGTTAATTATTTCCTTTCACTTCTGTAATTTTTTTTTAAAGGGGAACTTTTAGTTTGAGATGGAATCTGCCACTCTTCAGTTTCCATCATTGCTTCCTTTATATTTTTGGCCATTAAAGAGCCCTTTTCTTTTCAGCACTCTATCCAAGTAAGAGAGTGTTAAACTGTAACAAAGTCATTATTCAACCTTCTACTTGATAGGCTGTACAGATTGTTCTTCAAGCCATTTGATGTAATAAAAATTTCAACAGTCTTACAAATATTCTAGAGAGGACAGAGAAATTGCTTCTTAATTTTTTTTTACTTCTGCTAAAAATCCATTTGCTCTAGCCAAATATACTCTTTTGGTATTTGCCTCACTGATGGAAAAGTTACAGCTCTTTCTCTTGTTTCCTCCTTTTACTCCTGGTCCTTGATGCGTTGTCTTTGTTGTTCGTCTTGGGACTTCCCAGTCTAGTTCTAGGACCATTCTTCTATTTGCAGTTTACAATATTTCCTGGCATATATGAAAATATCTGCTGCTTAGCATTCCTTTTTTGTTACCCACAAAAAAGTGATATAAAAATACTTGTTAGAGTCAAATTACATTGATGCTTCTAGAGGTGATGAGGAGACCTAGACTAATTTCTGCAGGGTGATGTTTGGAGCTGAATCTCAGCTTGGAAATGAAGATCAAAAGTAAGGAAAAAAGGTGTCCAAAAGTAGGCAACAAAGACAGCAAAGGGCCTTTGAGGGAAGCCGTATGAGTGGCTGAGGTCACTTGGTCTGTTCAGCCCGGAGGAGACTGAGGGGAGACCTCACTGCAGTTACAACTTCTTCGTGAGGGGAAGAGGAGGGGCAGGTACTGATCTCTTCTCCTTGGTGACCAGCAACAGGGCCAGGAGCTGGACCCAATGATCCTTGTGTGTCTCTTCCAACTCTGCATATTATGTGATGCTCTAAAAAAAGTGTCCATTGTGTGCATTGCAACAGCAATAATATCACAGGAAAAAAATCCCTATTTATTCAAAGTAGTTGTTTTTTTAAAAAAAAATCTGAAAATATAAATGTGCTTCAAGACAGATACTTAATTTTAAAAGTTAAAAAAATTGTAACTAAACCAACTAACTGCTGTTCTAACTTCCCATTTTGTCACTTGCTCACAGTCTTCCAGAAAAACAGTGAAAGATCTGTCTAATCTGCCAGTAAAGTATTTGATATAAAGTACAAGTCTGTAATTTCACCCCAAAAATAAAATATTTTTCAGGTAGCTTTCTAATATATAGGAAAATTCAGGAAGCATTTCAGAGATCATTCAAACCAAAGTCCCCAGAAAAAATGCTACATAAAAAATAATTTCAGTCTTATATGTTGAATTTTTAAAATGACTGTACAATAGATGATAACCTAACAAGGTAATTTTGGAAACCATGAATATCACTGCAGTATATTGCCTTCCAGGAAGGTTCAGCTATTGTTCAAAAACAAGCAATATCTTAGCCATTGTGTTATAAAACAGGAAAAAACATCAAATAATCCAGACAAACAGAATGTGTAGACATCATCATCAAATGCTTCTGTTTACTTTTTTATTTCAAGAATAGTATTTCAGTACTTTTCATTGAATAAACCAGATAAAAGTAATTTTAAGATCATTTTCTTGATCTAGTGATTGACATGTAGCAACTATAGTTGCTGCCTTTACCAGTGAAGAGCACTGGGCTCAAAAAATAATATTAAGATCCAGAATGGAGATCTCATCATATCTGTAAACTTTCCAGTCATCTGTAATAATTTTGATTCCGTTGTGTATGGACTAATTTAAATAAAATAAATACAATTTAAATAAAAATTAAAATTCTACATATGAAATTAACTACAACTATTTAGCACCGGAAATACAAGATTGAGGAAAAGCCAGCAAGTAGGTCAAGATTAAAGGATGTGGTTATCATACATATTAAAGATGAAGGAGTGCTATTGGGCACTAATGCAAATTTCATTTCAGGATATATGTATAGGAATGTTGCATGTAAATTATGTTAAATAATTATTGTTCATATGTACAGTATTGTACATATCAATAGTGAAGTATCAGCTGGAATACTGTTTTAAAGGCTTCACTTTTAGGAATGGATATAATTGCTCAAAAAAAAATTCAAGGAGAACAAGAATCATAGAAAAGACTGGAAAGGTTGAAGGCATTTGTGTGAAAAAAACCTGAGGGATGGACAAAGTAAATTGCTTTTAATAGGTAGAAGATTGTTGCAAAGAATAAATGATCAAATTTACCTTTTTTAATGGGGTTAGAAATGTTTTCAGTAGAGCAAGTATTATTAGAATCAGTAAATGTTTTCATTATCATAGCACTTGAAAAGCATTTGAAGATGTCAGTGTTTATAGAATGGTCAGTGCTTCTGTTGTTGATAGAGAGGGTAAAGAAAAGGCTGTTTAGAGTGAAGAAATAATTTTGTTAATTGAAAATGTGCAAGAATATTTTATGTGATTCCACTAAAAATCACATTAAGTCATTCAGCTGATTTTTAGAAGTGACAGCATCTGCTGAAATTCACGTTCCTTGTAATTTGGTGTGGTACATGAATGTTTTGTGTATATCCAAAAAACTTCTGTCTTCTTTCAGTTTGGTTCTGTATCAAAACTCTTGCACAACCATACCTTCAGATTTACAACATTAATTCCCCTTCTGGCTATCAGTGAGAATGAACAGGAGGGAAGAATGAACAAGCAGCTTTCTTTAATTTTCTAGGGGTTTTTTAACTTGTCTTGCAATAAGACAATTCTGAAAAGCATTCTGGGTTTAGAATTATGCTGAATTCCATTTCACAGTGATCTTGTCAGTCATATCTTCTCCTTCCTATTAAAATCTATAAAGTAAAGCTGGACAGACCCCCTTCCTTAATAATATGGCTCCATTAGAACGTATAAAGGATCTAAGACTCATAATTTCCATTTTCTTTCAAGAGAGGAAATAGGGAGTACTGGATCAATGCAAGTAATTTTTGAAATATAGATGATCCCCTAACCCAGCTGCTGTTAAAGGTATACTGTACTGTAAGCCCTGATACCTGTGCAGGAAAGAAGTGCCCAGCTAGTATTCGTTGCTCACTGCATACCTCCTTATAGTGCTACAAGTCAGCTTTTAATGCTGCCTTAAGCAATATATGTGTGCCAGCTGTAGTGGTATGAACATAAATCATGGTGAGAGAAGTGTTTTTAAATTCATAGGAAGACCTATGCAGTGGGTTTCATTCCCTGTTCAAAAGAAGAGTAATTATTTCATTCTTGCAAATAGTGTTCTGTGAGTACCTCCAGATGTCTGGCAGACTTCACCTGATATCCTTTAAAGAACAGAAGACTAATCTTCAGTGGTTTATATATCCTTCTTAAACTTGTATTTATAAGTTGTCATGGAATTCTTCGTTACATTTTTGTTTGAAAAATTAAAAACATCATCTTATATTCATTTTCAGTTTCAGATGTATAAAATTTTGTGAACAGGTTTTGAAAATGTCTTACGTGCACCTAAGTTTGACTAATAAGAATGTTCATTCACAGGAATGAGAACGTTCATTCACAGGAATTACCAAAATTAGAAATGTCACTATATAAGGAATTGTTTTTCAGCTACCAGTTACACATCAGCTATTCAGGGAAACCAGACTGAAAAGTTCAGTTAATGTGGAACATTCTGTACCAATGCCTGAATAATTTTTTTTCTGAAATTGATGTAATTTCTTTTAGGCGACTAAATAACAACGAATTTTCAGTCCTGGAAGCTACTGGAATCTTTAAGAAACTTCCTCAGCTGCGTAAAATGTAAGTGCAATTTCAAGACCTTGTCTATTCAGATAGTGTATTAGCTCCTTGCTGTGTCTGTCCACCTTTCTTAGTTCTAATCTACAAAAGGTTCAGTATATTCTAATCGAAAATCAAGATTGGGTTTAAATTAATCCCTGAGGTAGGTCAGAGTTGGCAGCTCTTCTCTATGGGGCTTGGCACTGCCAGCAGCCACTTCTCATGGTGTACAGCTCCAGCACCTTCGCGGCAGCGTCCAGCCAGCTGGTCTGTTATGCAGCCACAGCAGGGAGCTCACAGTATAAGCTGCTTAGAAAAGATTCCAGTAATCTTTTGTAACTTCCTGTGTTACTCTCTAACCAGACAATTTTGCCTCTTTCAGCACATTAAGGACATGCCATTGATTCTGTGCCTCATTAAACTGTCATTAGGTGAGGGGAATATCAAAATTAAAATGACCGAGAAAAAGTGGTTTGATAGGTCATCCATGTAAATCCATGTTAACAGTTAATGTTCTAATAGGAGTTTATAGTCTTACCAGCTGCAATTGTTGCTAAAAATAGGACCATGAAAAGCTTTTCTTTAGCTTATGTAAAAGATGTATTTGAGGGTAGATCATTTAGTTAGAATTTGTGACTCTGTGCTCAATTGTTTCAGGATTAAATCCAAACATAAATAGTAAGTGAAGAAAAATGCAAGTAAAAATAGATTAGTAGTCACCAAGTGACTACCATTTGTAAGAGATCGGTCTAAATTATTAGTGATCAAAATCTTAAGGAAGCAATAGTATACCTTCAGCTACTGTTAGCCTCAACCAGATCCTTGCTGTTATGATCACAATTAGTTAAATATTTATTACTGATTTTTTAGAAAAAAAGATTTTTAAAATCCCAACAATGTGAAATGTATTTGCCTTTGACCTGTCCACTTGAATACACCTTGCCACTTTGAATTGGGCTGTGGTACTTAGAAAAAAGAATGCAGGAATGTCTGGCATGACAGTGTTCTGGTGCTATACAGTAGATACCCTGTTTTCTTCAATCTTCAAGAATCTCAGATTAGCACTTTTTACAACTACAGTGTACTTTAGAAATATCAAGTATCAATACAAAGCATCAGTGGACAAGGAAAAGGCTATAGATGTCCTTTATCAGGACTTCTGTAAAGCTTTTGACATGGTCCCCCCCAACATCCTTCTCTCTAAATTGGAGAGAAATGGATTCAATGGGTAGGCTTAGATGGATAAGAAATTTTTTGGACAGCAGCATCCAGAGAGTAATGGTGTGTGGCTCAGAGTCCCAACAGACATCAATGACAAATGGTGTCCCTTAACGATCTGTTTTTAATATCCTCGTCAATGACAGGCAAAGTGATCAAGTGCACCCTCAGCAAATTTACAGATGACACCAAGCTGAATGGTGCTGTTGCCACAGCTGAAGGGCGGGATGCCATCCAGAGGGACCTGGACAAGGTTCAGGGACAAGTGAGTCCTGGGAATTTCATGATGTGCAGCAGACCAAGTGCAAGGTGCTGCACCTGGGTCCCAGAAGCCCCAAGTATCAATATGGGCTTGGGGAGAACAGAAGACACTTGGGGGTATTGGTTGACAAGAAGGTCAGCATGACTGGGCGATGTGTGCTTGCACTTCAGAAACCCAAATGTGTCCTCGGCTGCATCCAAAGCAGTGTGGGCACCAGGGCGAGGGAGGGGATTCTATCCCTCTGCTCCACTATGGTGAGCTGCATCCAGCTCTGGGGTCCACAGCACAAGAAAGACATTGCCCTGTTGGAGCAAGTCCAGAGGAGGCCACCGAAATTATTAGAAGAATGGAGAGCACATCTCCTACAAGGAAAGGCTGAGAGATTTGGAATTGGTCAGCCTGGAAAAGAGAGGGCTTCAGAGTGACCTAATTGTGGCCTTCCAGTACCCGAAGGGAGCCTACAAGAAAGATGTAGAGAGACATTTTGCAAGGGCATGACAGAACAAGGAGGAATGGGTTTAAACTGAAAGAGAGTAGGTTTAGATTAGATATCAGAAAGAAATTCTTTACTGTGAGGGTGATGAGACACTGGCAAAAGTTGCCCAGAGAAGCTGTGGATGCTGCATCCCTGGAAGTATTCAGGGCCAGGTTGGATGAGTCTCTGAGCAACCTGCTATAGTGAAAGTCATCCCTGCCTACAGCAGACTGATTGGAACTAGATAATATTTAAGGTCTTTTCCAACCCAAGACGTTCTATGATTGCAGGATTCTAGAAAATAAAATGCTTCACGCATCATACATGCACATGCATACACACACATTTATATGTATGTCAGATCATCATATTTAACAGTATTTATTTTAAGTTGAGGAGGTGTTCAAGACCAAAGAAAAAAAGTATGAATATTAATCAGTCTTGGTGTACCTGTCTGTTGGAACTCCCAAAGGCTTCAAAATCTGATCAATTGAAAAGGGGAAAAAAAATAAATCAAAAGTTAATTATTTTAATAATACTGCTCCATAGCTTCCAAATGTAGTTATCAGTTGTTACAACATTCTCTCATTGAGCGACTAATACAGTGACTACTTAAGCATCAGTGAAGTACTAATGTTAGAGAGACACCAATATGAGTGAATTCTATTTTTTTGAGAAGCTCATATTTCTTTCGGAGGTTCAAAATAGGTGCAAAGATCTTTCTGCTCAGATGATATTGGAAAATTGAGGCCTAAATGTTTCACTGATTCGATGCTTCATCAGTAATAAAGCATGTGTATGCACTGCAACATTGATTAGCTATGCAATTTTAATCTTTAAAATATATATGTGAAGTGGGTGAAGTAGTATCCATGTTACAGCAAGAACAAAAAAGATTTTAGGAAACTAAGGGCTTGACATGGACAAGCCATCTGAAGTTAGAAATAATTGGTTTCCCGCTTCCAGTCTTCTGCAGCACCTTGCAGGCTGAACAGCTCCACTGTGAAACTAAATGAAAGTGGTGATTGTGGATGCTGTCTGCTTGCACTTTAGCCTTTGACACCATTTCCCACAGCATTCTCTGGGATAAACTGGCTGTTCATGGCTTGGATGGACGTATACCTCACTGGGTAAAAGAATGGCTGGATGGTTGGGCCCAGAGGGTGGTGAATGAAGTTAAATCCAGTCAGCAGACAGTCACAAGTGGTGTTCCCTAGGGCTGAGTATCAGGGCCAGTTGTTTTTAATACCTGTATCGATGACCTGGATGAGGATTAAATTCACTCTCTGCAAGTTTGCAGATGATACCATATTGGATGGGAGTGTTGATCTGCTGGAGGGCAGGAAGGCTCCGCAGAGGGATCTGGGCTGGCTGGATAGATGGGCCAAGGCCGACAGTATGAGGTTCAGCAGGTCCAAGTGTCAGGTCCTGCACTGTCACAACATCCCCATGCAGTGCTGCAGACTTGAGGGTGAGTAGCTGGAAAGCTGCCCAGCAGGAAAGGACCTGAGGATGCTGGTCAACAGCCAGGTGAACATGAACCAGTGTGTGCCCAGGTGGCCAAGAAGACAAATGGCACCTGGCTTGTATCTGCATAGTGTAGCCAGCAGGACCAGGGCAGTGATTGTCCTTTAGAGCTTGGCACTGGTGGCAGAGATTGTCCCTCAGTGCTTGTCACTGGTAAGGCCACATCTTGAGTACTTCATTCAGTTTTGGATCCCTCTCTACCAAAAAGACATTGAGATGCTGGAAAGAGTCCAGAGAAGGGTAACAAAGCTGCTGGAGGGTATGGAGCCCAAATGTGATGATGAGCAGCTTAGGAAATGGGTTGCTTAGCCTGGAGAAATGGAAGTTCAGTGGGGATCTTTCGTTCTTTACAACTATCTGAAAGGAGGCTGTAGTGAGGTGGGGGCTGTCCTTTTCTCCCAGGTGACAAGTGACAAGATGAGAGGAAATGGTATTAAATTGCAGCAGAGGAGGTTTAGTTTGGTTTCTCCATGGAAAGGGCTGTCAAGCAGTGGAACAGGCCACCCAGGGAAGTGGTGGACTTGCCATCCCTGGAGGAATTTAAAACATTTAGGGATACATTTTTGTAATGGACTTGGCAGTGCTGGATTAAATGCTTGGAGTTGATGATATTAAAGGTCCTATCCAACCAAACTGATTGTATCCTTCCTCATGGGCAAGTTGTAGGTTACATTTCAGCTAGGTCAGAGAGAGTAGTCAGCACTAAAGATTAAGCCACAACTTCTTAGGTTTTTTCCTAACAAATAATATCTGTCTTGTTTTGAATGATTCAAACACTGTTCTAGAAATTGCATCAAACAATGTTTGATTTTCTTCCCAATACCATTAATTCCACCAAACAGTCCTTAGCTTTACTTCCATTCACTTTGTCTCAGAGAGTTAAGACCTTTTTAAAAATCACTAGTGTATTATAACACTGTTTAATGTGTAGCTGTTTACTTCTGTAATATGTGTAAATAATGATATGAAACAAACCAAAGGAGACTAACATGAAAATATTTAAGAAAATGTGTGCTGTTGCATATGTATGCTTTTGTGTATATATAGTACAGATACTCCGCATCTGGGATGTAATTTCCATATTTCAACTAAAATCATAAACACCAAATATTTTGGCAATATTTTAGGTCATTTTCCCCGCATTTTGATCCACTTTGCATGCAAATTGCAGATAAATGAACTATCTTGCTTATAAACCCTCCTTTCTAACTAATGTCATAAATTATTAACATTTCATGTACTGTTTACATTCACACATTTCCTTTACATATGTTGCTGTTTATACTGTTTTCCTATATTTGTCTATCGAGCTAAAATAAATCAGAGAGGTTAGTTGTACTGAACTCATACAGTATAATTTTCTCATTAAATTAGTCTAAAAATGCTACAAAGGCTGGAGACCTGAAAAAAAATACTTACTGATAAGATTCAAAATTAGAAAAGTATGTTCTTGTGTGACTGAAGCATGGATTGGGTAATTGCCATTTTTTAAAAACGTCTTCCAAAGATTATTTTTTAAATCTTTGCTTCTTTAGTTAGAAGGGCATTCCATTTTTTTTTACTGGTTTGAAGTTGAATGATATATTTCTATTTTGTGCTTTTACACAATAACTTGGCTATTGCATCAAGATTGCATTTGATGATCTTGGAGGTCTTTTCCAACCTTAGTGGAAAACTAAGATTCTGAGTCTGTCTTGAAATTTATGCAGTCTGCAGCATTTAGCAGTTAATTTAGGATATTTATAAAAGAAAATCCCCTCAGTTCTTCTCTGTTTCTGTTAATGTGTGATAGAAACCTGAGCAATAACAAGATTACAGATATAGAAGAAGGAGCGTTTGATGGAGCCTCTGGTGTGAATGAACTATTGCTCACAAGCAACCGCTTGGAAAGTGTTCAACACAAAATGTTCAAAGGACTAGAAAGTCTCAAAACACTGTAAGTATATTTATTTCAGTGTTTTTATTATTTTCTCACAGGTATTTTTGAGAATATTATTGTATCTGTCCTAAAAACAAAAGATTTTTGGACAATTAGCTATGGATTATTCAAGCATATTTTAGTTTTTGTTCCTATTTTACAAGAAGCTATACATTATATTAATTTATTAATTATTAATTATGGGTATAATGAGTCCTCTAAAGCAGTGAAGCAGTTGAGAATGGGTAAACATCCAACTTCAGAAATGGAAATGGGAATAATCATCAAAGTAACAGAATTTTGCACGGGAATTACACATTTTACGTAATGGAGTCTGATTCATTTCAGCTCAGCCATTACTGGGAGTTTTGCTGGAGGAAGAAATTGTTCTGGTGTGTATTGAAATGTAGGAAATTATTCTCTTCTAAGTAATTTTTTTGTCATTTCAACAGTGAAGGCAAGATTAAAAGCACTATAGCTTGAACTAATTTCATTCTTTCCATGAAGCAGTTTAGTTCTTTCCACACAAAAAAAGATGTTTACAGAATCTACACCATCTTGGCCTTCTTCGGAGAGCCTGTCCTCCTGATCTGCAGACCAGATTAAATGGTCTTTGGGGTTTCAGCTGTCTACAGACATTAGGTATTTTAAATAAATCATGTCTAGGATTTCTAACCTTGCAGTTAAAGCTGCTAAAATTGTTTAAAGCAGCTAGTCCTAGACAAGAGCATGGGGGGAAATTACCATCTTTTGGTGGGCAGAGAGGAGAATAACAGCCTTCAAAGCTCTTAAGTTTTATAGAAATTTGAGACATTTTAGAATAGCTTAGGATTCTGAAATTTGTACTGTCTTAGAGTCATGCTGAGGAGGAGTCAGGGTAGCCTGATTTCATTTGAATGAAATGCTTCTGAATGCAGTAGAAGTGGTTTCTGGAATTCATCCTAAGAAAAATGAAGTGGAAGGGGCCTGAAGAGGAGGGCAGCTGGTACAAGCCTATGCTCTGTATAAATAGCAGTTCTGGAGTCATCGGCCTTGGAAACATGAAGAGAGGGCTGCTGTGTTTCTCTGCTTTGAGGAATTTCAATCCGTTTCATTTCTTGTCAGTTAAAAATACAGAATTACTGCTTCTCGTTTTGAAGAACAAGAAAAAAACAAAAGCTATGTGGAAACTGGAGTAGGTTGCCAAAGAGGTTGTGGGGTCTCGTCTGGAGACACTCAGATGCTACCTGAACACAATCCTGAGTAACTCTCTAGGGAAAAGCTCCAGGGAACCCTGCTTGTGCAGGGAGGTTGGACCAGGTGACCTCCAGCGTGCTTTCCAGCCTTACCCATTCTGTGATTCTGTGACACACATCTTGACTCTGTGAAACCTACCCACCTTTCTGTCTTCCAGCCTGCTCCACACACACTGCACTCAGTCTCTTCAGTGAGGTGACAGGCAGCACAGGGGTCACTGCACTGGTGGTCCTTTCACTGGCAGCAGCCCCTTTGGAGTCATATCTCTTGGTCCTCACTCCAGCAACCACTTCAGCCCTGGTCCTTGCCCAGCCTAAGCTGTAAAATGCTGATTTTTACTTCTCAGGATGCTGAGGAGCAACAGGGTGAGCTGTGTGGGAAATGACAGCTTCACAGGGCTGAGCTCTGTCCGCCTGCTCTCGCTGTATGACAACCAGATCACCACTGTGGCACCCGGCTCCTTCGACACGCTGCATTCGCTCTCTACGCTGTAAGTCACGTTCATCTTTTACCGTAACCATATTTAAATCTCTGACCTTTGGGAGGCATTTCCCTTAATACTTTGATGTGTAATTTCACAGCACATAGTAAAGTTCAGGGATAAAAAGACTTCATAGAGGCACTTTTGAGAAATTTTGTTTTCTGCACCATCTTGGGCACATGAAGAGTATGTTTTCACAGTGCCCTTTGATGCAGTGTTAGACTGGTTTCCAGAAGTGTCTGAGAAGGCAGGAAAAAACATCCTGCTCACTCCCCTCATGGAAACCCACTGATCTAAACCAGGGTAGAAAGCCATATTTTGGGTAGACAGCACACAGTCACAGCTGGTTAGACTACCATGTTGTCTGTCCTTCTGCCCTATGCCAGACAGTTACTAGCTTAAATTTCCTTGGCCTGCTGAGAATCTTAATTCATATGTGTTTAATAATGAAGCTTCAGTCTCATTTTCTATAAAAAGAAGCATCTTTTTTTTAATTTAAATGTGTTTTAATTTAAGGGAAGTGAAAAGAGTAAGCAAAGCTGCAACTCAGTTTCATGAAGAAATGCTGGTTGCAGGTAGCATAATTCAGGAAAGTACTTAATCCCTTTTTTACATGAAAAGTGACACTTTGCACCCAGTTACTAATTTTGCATGTTAAGGATGACATGTTTATAAATAATGGAATTGTCGATAGGTTTGTGGTGAAATAAGGAGATGCCAAATGTACTGAGGCTTTTAGAAGTAAATTCATTTTTGTAACTGGCATGTAATCAACTTAGCTGTCACTTCAGATAGGAAACTTATTCTCCGGAGCAAATAAAAAATGGAAATCTTGAGATGATAAATTAATGGAATAGCTCTTGTCAGGTTAAAGCTAATAATGTAAAGTAATCAGCCTCCATCTCTATATGAAATTACTGCATTATTGGTACAGAGTGGCTTGACATGAAGTCAGGTCTTTGACAGTTTTAAATTATTTCTGAGCAAGTTGTACCAAGATTCACCACACAGAGCCTAAATTACACCTTTCACCTATGGTTTACACACAGTATTGTTTGAAGAACAGTGTTTAAGGTATGTCGCATGTGGACACGAAAGGAACACACACAGACACTCGCTCAGAGAGAGAGAGAGAAAGACCACCCGGAAGCCGGAAAGCCTCCAGTCCGGGGGGTTTCGTTTATTATATAGACTTTTAGAAAACCTCACTGATTGGATAGTGAAATTACCACCTTTCAAATACATAGGTCTAAGGAGAGATCTGTCAAATGTCTCCACCTTAGGAGAAGAAATGAAAACATTCTGTAGTTAGACATAACATGGCCCATGTTTATAGAACAGAGTATGAATACTTTGTCTACAAAATTAAAAACATGGAAGAATTGTAAAAAACAAGGCAACAAAGGTATGCTTTTTGGAAAATAGAAATAGAATCCTTACGATGAAAGGATGGTGTCATCTGAGATAAACTTTCCTGTGGTTCTCAGAAACCTCTTGGCCAATCCCTTCAACTGCAATTGCCATCTCGCATGGCTTGGAGACTGGCTAAGGAAGAAACGCATTGTCACGGGGAACCCTCGCTGCCAAAAACCCTACTTCCTCAAAGAGATTCCTATCCAGGATGTGGCAATTCAGGATTTTACATGTGACGATGGTAAGGAAATTAATATTTGAACCTTTTATAATTTCAGCTTTCATATAGATAGCTGCATGACTCCCATAGATCCCAAAGTATTGCGCTTTAAAGGCCTTCATGCTCAGTTGCTATGTCAGTTTAAAAATTTTCCACCCATTTTTGGATGATCAGCAAGCACAGGCTGTAGGACATATGCCTTCAAAAGTTTTTCTTACCTATGTTCAGTACTGTAATTAATAATTTAGAAATAGTATAAAAATATTGATCGAATGTTATAGTACAGATGAGAATATTTTCAAACACCAATGCTTTAATCAAGTACACTTTCAGGTTACTTGATCAAATAACATGACATCTTATAGCTTGTGGCTTCATTAACTCTTAATTAAAAGAAATGCTGCTATCTTGCATCTCTCACATATACTTCCATTTACTGCATTAGTGGTTTGTCAATTTTCGAGGCTGTATCTTTTTTTAAAGAGACTTTTTTTAATACGTTGTTAGTTTTATTGTCCTTCATTTTGTTTTATTCTTTCTTTAATGGTTTTTTTATCCATATAATAGCATTCTTACCTAGTAAAACAGCATTGTACTAAGTAAAGCATCACCTGAAATGTAAATTCTTGGAGTGATGGTTTGCATAGATGATGTAATTTTTTTCCCTGCCTTGAGATATTATACTGCAGAAATATCATGTTGGCTTAAAGAAAATCCAGGTGGGCTATTATTGCTAATACAGAAGTGACATTTATTCGCAATCTTAGCATCTGTTTGTTTTTCTAAACCAGGAAATGATGACAATAGCTGCTCTCCCCTGGCCCGCTGCCCTGCAGAATGTACTTGTCTGGACACAGTAGTTCGCTGCAGCAACAAAGGTCTAAAAGCTTTGCCTAAAGGCATCCCAAAAGACGTAACTGAACTGTAAGTGGCACACTTTTTTTCCCTTTTATGAAAATTAATGTCAGATTTTTATTGTCAGGGTCAAGAATGAGGGGAAAAGAAAATGAAGAATAGAATTTAGTAGATGAGTTGAAATTTGTTAATCCACTGCTTTATAAAGACTTTCACATTATCATGAGAAACTTGAGGTTAAGTTTGAATTAGCAATGCATTGTAAGTCCCAAACCACTCTTAAGAACTACCTGTTACTGAAAAGCTTTAAAAGTATATGTGTGTAAAATTGTAATCAGTTTCAGAATTTATATCCCCAGCACTGAACCATTGTATAACCATGTGTAGATGATATGTTACAATGGGTTAAATTAGGGGCAACAGTGAACCTGATTAAACTCTGGTCACTGGTTAGGAAGGAATGAAGTTCAATTACATGAGAAAGCAAAAAACCAATAATATGAACATGTTTTCATAATAAACGTGTTTATTATATCTCTAAATCAATACTTTTTACCTCGAATTCAAACACCTTAATCCTCTAAATCAATGGCCTTCATCTCTGTCAGGGAGTTAAAAACACCTGGACAATGGCTTTATGGTGCTAAGGGAGTGGACTGGGAAGGGTGCTCTCCTGGCTTTGTTGCATGTTAATAAGAGGGTCTTGCGAGTACTGTGGCATCTGGTGTCTGTGTTGGTCACAGTGGTCATAAAGCAGTCAAGTTTAACATCTTTGTTGACAGGAGGAAAAGTGCCAGCAAAACTTCAGCTCTGACTATGAGGAGAGCAGACTTCAGGCTGCTCAGGGAACTAGTAAGGTCTCCATGGGAAATGCTTTGGAAGGTACTGAGGTACATCAGTGCTGGTCACTTTTCAAGAATCACCTGTAAAGAGCTAAAAAGCAAGCAATTTGAAAATGTCAGAAGTCAAGCAGGTGAGGCAGAAGGCCAGCTCAGCTAAGCAGGAACCTTCTGGAGCTAAGGCAAGAAAGAAAAGTGTACATCCAATGGAAACAAGGTTGGGTGACATGGGAGGAATACAGAGGTGCTGCTTGTCAGTGTAGGAAGAAAATTGGCCCAAATACAGTTGAAGCCAGCCAGTACTGCTGGGGACAATAGACAGAACTTTTTAAAATATCGTAATAGCAAAAGGTAGTCCAGAAATAACACTGGTCCATTTTTTGATGAATTTGGTCACCTCACAAACAGGGACATAGACAAAGCAGAGATGTTTAATGCTTTCTTCACTTCGGTCTTCAATACCAGTGATTGGCTCTGAGGGTCCCAATGCCCTGAGCTGGAGGACCATGACTGTGAGAATGATTAACTCCCAGCCAACCCCAAACCTGCACAGGATTTGCTGCTCCTGCTGGCTTTCTCTAAGTCTTTGGGGCCTGATGAAACTCATCCAAAAGTACTCAGAGATGGCTGATGTCATTGCAAGGCCTCTGTCAATGATTTCTCTATGTTCTTGGTAATCTGGAGAGGTCCCAGTCAACTGCAAGCTGGAAAATGTCCAAATTTTTGAGAAGGGCAAGAGGGCTGACCCTGGGAACTGCAAACCAGTCAGTTTCACTTCAGTGTGGAGTAAAATTATGGCAAAGAATGGTTCTTTTTCAGAGGGTGGTCAGACACAGGAACAGGCTCCCCAGGGAAGTGGTCACAGCACCAAGCCTACCGGAGTCCAAGAAGTGTTTGGACAATGCTCTCAGGCACATGGTGTTTCTCTAGGGGCTGTCCTGTGCAGGGCCTGAAGCTGGACTCAATCCAACTGAGAAAAGTTTTGCACTGGAGAAAAGGGGCGCACTGGAAAAAGTGTAACCAGCAGGTCAAAGGGGGTGACTCCTCACCCTTGTGAGGCCACTTCCAGGGTATTGTGTTCAATTCTGGTCTCCACAGTTCAAGAAAGACAAGGAGTTACTGGAGAGGTTCCAGTGGAGGCCGAAAAGATGATTAGGGGCTGAGAATCTCTCCTATGAGGAGAGACTGTGAGAGCTGGGCCTGGTTAGTCTGGAGAAGACTGAAGGGATCCCATCAATACATACAAATATCTCAAAGGCTGGTGTAAACAGAATGGTGCCAGACTGTTTTCTGTGGTGTCCAGCAAAAGGACAAGGAGTAATGGCCATAAAGTATGCCACAAGAAGCTTCAATTCAACATGACGAAGAACTTCTTTACATTGAGGGTGTTAGACCACTGGAAAGGTGTTGGGGTACACTGTGTGCTGGAAGAGAGATTAGGCCTTGTCGGCCGAAGAAAGAGCCTCATTCTCANTGGTGTAAACAGAATGGTGCCAGACTGTTTTCTGTGGTGTCCAGCAAAAGGACAAGGAGTAATGGCCATAAAGTATGCCACAAGAAGCTTCAATTCAACATGACGAAGAACTTCTTTACATTGAGGGTGTTAGACCACTGGAAAGGTGTTGGGGTACACTGTGTGCTGGAAGAGAGATTAGGCCTTGTCGGCCGAAGAAAGAGCCTCATTCTCAGACCCGGAGGTGATCCTGGGATTACAGCCAGGTCACCGGGGATGGGCTGAGAGAGGATTGTGGGTTTCTGGACAGTGTTAGACCTATGAGATGTGATAATTGTAGTTTGTGACCTTGTAGGGTATTGTTTACCTTTCACCATAATAGGCAATGTCTGGGAAATACTCCAGGTGATTGGGGGACACTGAGGTGAACATCTTTCCTGTTTATATGAGGTGATTTCCTGTAGGTACTGGTATTTAAGGGAATTTCTGATGTGCAATAAAGCTTTGCACCTTTTCCACCATGTGTGCAGACTCCACGCCCATGCGTGAATACTGCAGAAAGGCTGCCCAGGGAGGTTGTGGAGTCTCCCTCTCTGGAGACATTCAAAACTGAAAGAGTTCCTGTGTCACCTGCTCTAGGTGACCCTGTCTTGGCAGGGGGGTTGGACAGGATGATCACCAGAGGTTGCTTCCAATCCTAATGATTACGTGATTTTGTGACACTTCCAACTCAGGATATTCTGTGATGCAGAGATTATGGTAGTTTTGTGATATTTCAAAAATACTGGTTTTAATAGAATGTCTCCCTTTTCACATAGGCAGTTTTATAAAATCTGGGATATTTTATTAATCTATTGATACTTTTTTTCTATGAGAAAAATTGTTAAGATTGCATTTTATGAAAGATACGA
Source organism: Oriolus oriolus (assembly GCA_013400235.1). Classification (NCBI taxonomy): domain Eukaryota; kingdom Metazoa; phylum Chordata; class Aves; order Passeriformes; family Corvidae; genus Oriolus; species Oriolus oriolus. The sequence continues at coordinate 149,751 of VXBT01012612.1, forward strand.
TTTGAATATGCAGGCAGACAGTAACATAGATATAAAAAAGAGCTTGGTGCCTCATGTATTGTTTGAAGATGTTAACTGAATAAGCTACTCATATGATTATATGAGCAACATTTTTATGCATTATGAAAGGGAAAATATGAACCTAAAAATTGAGATATTCATTTGTTTTGATTCTTGATCAGATAGGTCACAATACTGAAAAAAATAGAAATTGTTTACCAGAAAAAATGTTGGTTTGTGTTACATATGACAAGTATTTAATAATGTTTCATAATGCATGGTTAATGTAGTGCTTTTCCAGAAAACAGAATAACTGTTTTGTAAGTCACTAAAAAAATTTACTGTTTTACCATTTGGTATTATACAGAAGATTCTGAGATGTCCACCATTAGTCTGGTGCTTAATCATATCCAAAAGTCTTTAGCCATTAATAAATTGAAATTATTAAGAACTCAAATTAGCACACAGATATATAAACCTATAACTTCATTAGGTTTTGAGTTTGGTGTTTTGGGTTTTTTTCCTCAAAGATGACTTTCTTGAATATAGTCTGGTATAAACACAATTTGGCCATATAAGGTCATCAACGCAATGTAAAACAAAGCAGCTAAAAAGAGATATTTTGGAATTGCAAGTGGAACGCTGTGACTGAAAATTCATTTGTGTACAATTTTGTATGCTTTAATTAGTGTCTAAGCATGCAATTTAGCATATTTTTCAAAAGGATAATGGAGGTGGTTCCTGTTAACAGTTGCATACTGATTGATTCTTCTTGCTCATTAGCATGCATGGCTCTTCTAAGATGTACTCTTCATGTGTTTTATAAAATACCTTAATAGTTGCTTCAGTTGAACAAGGAGGAATTTTTGTCAGACAAATGGATTCTTGCAGTTCTTCAGTTCTAATGAAGCTTAATAAAATAACCTAATTTATCTGTTGATAAAAGAATTTCCTTAGAATACTTCTTCAAAAATTTTAAAAGTTGGTTTGGTTTTTTTAATAATTAATTATATGAGTCCATGCTCTATTCACCACCACTAACATAGTGTAAGTATAAAGCTTGTTGAGACACATTTTGGATTTGGCAAACAGCCCTAGAAAGGCATGGTCCAAGGAAAAAAAGAAAGGAAGGAAGAAAGAAAGAAAGAAAGACAGCCTTTTGATTAGATATAGATGGTTATTTCATGAAGTTTAACTGTGTTTCAGCTCATCCATTTAGTCAAGACAAGTTTCCAATGATGCTACAGCATATGTAAAGACATCAAGACCAAAATAAAACTAAAAATGTCTCTATCAAAGGCAGCTCTTAGCTCAAGCTTGTTGCAGGTATTTGGATAGCAAAAGTACCTTCTTTGTGTAGGGATAATGAGGGTGTAGTTTCCACTTGGGTTCCAGGAAACATAAGTATTACCACCATCAGAAAATTCATTTGTCCCAGCTGAGAAACTAAAGACCTTTAATCTTCTTGCCACTATCTGCTTCATTTCAAACCATCAGGTAAATTCAGCACTTCTTATCATCTCCAAACTACTTGCCCTGGTTACATGAAGAACCCCTCCACTCGTACTTCGTTATGTCTGGCTGCACACTGGAAGCTTTTTAGGCAAGGCTTGTTACCTTCCTCTGCCTGTAACGCAGGTGCCAGTACAGTTTGATGGCTCTGTACCCATTAACTCTAAGGATGAGCAGATCTCTTATGGAGAATTATGAGCATGGAAGAAGAGTGAGCAATATAATACAGGAGCTGTGAACCCACTGAGAGGGGCAAAAATCTAACTTTTCTAGTGAAGGGTGATTGATTGCTGTCTTCAGTCCCTAGCATACTTCATAGGAATAGGACTGTACCACATTATACTGATATATCATGAGATATACAGGGGTAAATAAAGGAAGGTGACCTGAACCACAGGCACGACAAATGAATTTGCTGTTAGAGCTAAAACCAGACCTTGCTGTTCATACTGTAAAGGACTACCTCTGCAATGTCAGAGTCTGTTTCTATTTATGATAGCTAAAAATACACACTTAAAGTGATTTGCGGAAGTCAGATTTACCTTTCCTCTGTAGCTGTGTGGGAAATGGAGATGATAAAGACCTCATTTTGCAGAGCCGTTATGAAATAATAGAAATTATAATGCAAGAGATGATTTTTACTATGTTACTTCATAATAGGCATTCTATATGATACAGTAGCATTTGGATCTTAGGCCGCAAATCCTCAGTTGTGTCTCTAAAAACCAAAATTTGTAAGCATGTTTTCTTATAAAATGGAAATAGTGTGCATTCATTTGCTATTGACTTTACTGTTGGATTCTGAGATTAGTGGATGAAGATGCTACTATGCTATTTAAATGAAATATATAATGCTCTTTGCTTTGTTTTTCTGGTTTAGTTATTTGGATGGAAATCAGTTTACCCTTGTTCCAAAAGAGCTTTCCAACTACAAGCATTTAACACTCATGTAAGTAGTTTTGAAGCAACATTCTTTACTGGAATTAAAAACAAAACAAAACCCCTTACTCAATTATACCTGTATTTATTTAAAAGAAAAAGCCTGTAAAATGTATCGTATCTTTCAGCCAATATCCAACCATATTTTATAACTGAGGATATTTTATTCTACTTATCACATCCTACATATAATGTACTCAGTCACATCTTATGAGCATGGGTATTTATTCCAATCATTACATCACAAAATAAATAAGCAAAAATTATAGTTGACCTCGAAAGAGACATAAGGTCTTAGAAAGTCAGGGTAATTGTTTCTCCCACAATATATGGTTTTCATGACCCAAGGAGAGAGCTTGTCTAAAATGCCTCGCTTCCAACTCTATTGCTGACTCACTATGTGATTTCAGGCAAAACATTAGTGCTCTAATATTTATTACCTCTACCTCATGAATGGTTTGAATATGATTTATGTAGCTTTTAAGTGTACAGTGAGAAAACCAGGAAGACTCTAGATGTAAATGGCTGTAATTCCGGCTGTAATTCCATGGCCTTTGTTAGGACCATAAAAATTTATACCAGCTGAGGCTGAACTGTGTTACATTCTGAAAGCAGTTTGTGGTTTCATTGTAATCGGAATGAAAAGTGGGTGGGAGTAACAGAATCCCTTAAATTTCATTTTTCACTGGGTTTATAACAGTTCAAAAACAAGAGTTCAGTTTCCTTTATTTACCTCATGTTAAACAAAAGAAGTCACTGTCACAAATTTTTAAAAAACCCATCCTTTTTATGTTTTTCAAATAACATCAGAAAAAAAACCTTGCAATATTTTCAAGTCTATCCAAAGTAGAACTTGTATGAAATCTTTGTGAATTATTTAGGGAAGTTACGAATAGATGAACAGTAAATAGAATGCAAATGAGTGTTAACAGTCTCCATTTATCAGACCTGCAGGGCACAATATTTCGAACTCTTCTGTACATTTACTCATACTGCTGTTAGGTAGTTGAGAATGTTCCTCAGCTGTGTTTGGAGAAAGAAACCAGTATTCATAGTCCTGTGGTGGCCAAACAAAGAATTACACACGAGTTTCCTGAGTTCCCAATTAACAAGGAAATGTGTTTATTTTTAACTTCTTTCTCTTTTTAATATATTTTTCTGTTATACTTGCCTAATATGTTTATTGAGTCAGTCATCTTAAATGCTTTCATGAAAATTTCAAGTGGGGAAGTATGTATATTGCATAGCTATTCAACAGTACTCTTAAGTTAATATATCAAGGTTCCCTCAGAAACAAAGGCAGTGTAAAGCACAATATGAGAATAAAGAACAGAGAGTATTCACATTTAATGCAGCATCTTTGCAGCTACCAGCATACCACTCCAGCTTCCATCATATTTATGTTTAAGATTTTATTCATTAGAATATTGAACAAAGAAGACCTTAAGGCTTTATCTGTAAATTTTAGATAGAGTTCTTTATAATAATAGCTCTGGGCTTTGATGTCTTCAGCATATAAGTGTTAAGTAGAGCATTAAATGATATTTACTTAGGTGTCATTAGGGACATGACTAGAATGACTTTCCCTTTAAAAAGAAATCACTTTCATTTTTGTGCTTGAGTTTATAAAGGATTGCATTATTAACTTGGTAGCATGATGAACATTGCTGGTGTATTAGAATGCATTGCACTGCTTTTTCATCTGTGTTGAAATGAGAATGCTTTTTATTGATCAAGCTAAACACTTGCTGGGCTCGTATATGGCATGTGAAAATAAAAACAGGTGCTGCTTTAAATAGTTATGTCAATGATGATACTACTTCTACTAATGAAAATGTGTCTGTCATTTTAACTTACAGTGTTTTGGGACTAGGGCAATCATTTTAAGGTCTGAATTTCTGAATTTATTTTTTAGAGATTTAAGTAACAACAGAATCAGCACTCTTTCTAATCAGAGCTTCAGCAACATGACTCAGCTGCTCACCTTGTAAGTTTAAATGTAACAGTGAATCTTTGGAAGCATTACAGTGGGGTTTTTGTCTTGGAAAGAAAGGGCATTTAGTTGATATTAAAATTTGCTTGGTTTGGAGGCTGTAAAATAACTTGTTTCCTAACTAGCTGTGCGTGCAAAAGCTGATTTTAGTCATGCTCTGCGTAGTTTACTGAATGGCTGATACACTTGCTGACAGCATTTTATATGTTTTCAGAATTCTTAGTTACAACCGCCTAAGGTGTATCCCTGCACAGACTTTCGATGGGTTGAAATCACTTAGATTGTTGTAAGTATCATTTTTTAATCATTTCTATTTTCCATAATTTTTATTTGTGTACAGAAGATAGCAGAACCATAGGAAGTTAGCAGATTTTAAAACCTATCAAATATTTGAGAAATGATAATTATGTAGCCTTAAAAATCTAAATGGCTGCATTCTGGGGAAGTACAATCTCAAAATGCTGCACAAGAGTGATCTGATGTTGGAGAACATTTTATATACAGACATGCATTTTCTACTCTCCTGATTTTTAATGTCAGTTCTTTATTTGTGTTATGTTCTTCCTTGTTGTAAGCATTAAAGCCTAGCAAAAATGCTATATGAATAAATTCCTTTGGTATATATAACGGGGGTTTGCAGTTGAATTTTGAATATTTTTATTCCAATAGTAAATTTCTTTCTGTCTTCTTTCATTTAATGTGGGAGTATTTCCAAAACCATGACATCATGGTTAAGTACTGAAAATCAATAACTTTACTTTTTGGTCGCAAGAAAATTTTCCACTTTACCACTAGGAGAAACATGGTTGATAGGGCACAAAAATGGACAAAGGAAAATAAATAACAGTCAGTCTCATTTACAGCTTCAGTTTGTCATTAAGGAAAAAGCCTTCAAAAATTCCTTTTCAAACATCCACAGCAGAACATGTAATTTTTGCCTCCACTGGGTAATTTATAACCATGTAAATACTTGGCTGGATTAAATACCTCAAGCATGGCATTATTTAAGTGTGCTTTCATAACTTCAATTATTCAATATTAATATAGATAATTTCAAGAACCATAATTCTGTATATGTTAGATGTTCATGTAACTGAATGAATTTATAGAAAAGGAGAGATACTTTTTACAGAATCACAGAATAAGCTGAGTTGGAAGGGACCCGCAAGGATCGTTGAGTCCAGCTCCTGGCCCTGCATAGCACCATCCCCAAGAGTCCCACCGTATGCCCAGGAGTATTGTCCAAATGCTTCTTGAACTCTGTCAGGCTCAGTGCTGTGACTGCTGCCCTGGGAAGCCTGTTCCACTGCCCAAACATCCTCTGGGTGAAGAACCTTCGCCAATATCCAGCCTAAACCTCCCCTAACTCAGCTTCAGGCCATTCCCTTGGGTCCTGTCACTGGTCACCAGAGAGGAGAGATCAGTGCCTGCCCCTCCTCTTCCCCTCATGAGGAAGTTGTAACTGCAGTGAGGCCTCCTCTCTCTCCTCCGGGCTGAACAGACCAAGTGACCTCAGCCACTCCTCATATGGCTTCCCCTCAAGGCCCTTCACCACCATCATTAGTCTCCTCTGGACACTCTAATAGTTTTTAATGTCTTTCTTATTTTGGCACTCAAAACTGTCCCCAGCACTTGAGGTGAGGCCATCACCCCAAGGGAAGGGACAATCCCCTCCCTTGCCCGGCTGGTGATGCTGTGCCTGATGCACCCCAGGACACGCTTGGCCCTCCTGGCTGCCAGGGCACTGCTGACTCATGTTCAGCTTTCCATGACCAGGACTCCCAGGTCTCTTTCTGTGGTGCTCCTTTTCAGCATCTCATTCCCCAGTCTGAACCTACATCTAGGACTGCCCCATCCTGGGTGCAGAATCCAGCACTTGCCCTTGTTGAACTTCATATGCCTGGTGAAACCAGCAGGTTTTCTACAAAAGAAATATCACTATTCCCAGTAGTGATGCTTAATGAAATCTTTCATTCTCTACCGCTGCTATGAAATTCAGACAAAAATGTTAATACGTATATTAACAGTCAATGCCTGTATGTTCTATGAATCCATGAAAGATTAAAAAGAACATATGAACATAATTAATGCAAATTTCAGGGACCTGCTGAAAAAATCAGAAACTCTTCTGCTATCTGCTATCTCTAAATTCAATCATTACTTTGCAGAAGTGTGCCTACTTTTATCAACTTTTATTTTTCAATTTTAAAATAATCACAGTATTTACATTTCTTAGGAAAATCCAGGATGCAAAAAATCAAATTACAAGTAGGCTGCCAGGCAGAACTTACCAAAAAAGAAAAAAAAAAACACAAACAGTTGGAAACACTGAGGAACTGGAAGAAAGAAAATGTGAAAAACTGAAAACTGTTGAAAGAGGATGAAATTTGCCAAGTTAACCTGATGATTTTTATGCATTGATATTATTGTGTTTATTTTCTCTTTAAGATCTTTACATGGCAATGATATTTCTGTTGTTCCTGAAGGAGCCTTTAATGATCTTTCAGCATTATCACACCTGTGAGTATTCAGCTGGTATATTGTATTTTTTTTGGTTATGCTTAGCAAATTTCATATAGTCAAACAAAGACATAATGCAAAGAAATTCTGTGGGAGAAGCTCGTGCATGTGTAGAGGCTGGGCATGGGCCGGAGAGCTGGCTGCTGGGCTGCCTGTTGAACTTGTGTGCCCTGTGTCCTTATGGCAAGGAAGGCTAAAGACACTCTGGGCTGAATTTGAAAGTAAGCAGCCAGGGGATTGAGGATACTGATCCTTCCTTTCTGCTTGGCCCTCCTAGGGCCACATCTGGAATATGTGTTGAGTTTCTCCAGTACAAAGCAGATGTTTATGAACTGTAGCAAATCCAGCATAGGGGCAAGCAGGTTTAGGAGGTGGCTGGATTGTATGAGCTGTAAGGAGAAGCTACAGGAACTGGGCTTATCTAGCCTGAAGAAAGGGATGCCAAGGAGAAACCTAATAGTCTTCAAGCCTCTAAGGATAACATCAGTGATGGAGACTCAGGGGTGCACAGTGAAGAATCAGAGTTAACCATCAAAACCTGCAACAAGGGAAATTTGATTGAACATGATGAAAAATTCTTCACTGTGAGGATGGTTCCGCCAGGTTGCCCAAAGAAGCAGGAGAATCTCCATCCCTGGAGATCTTGAGAGCTCAGTTGGAAACAGCCCTAAGCAACCCTGACTGCCAAGGTAGCCCTGCCTTGTGCAGGAGGTGAGAATAGATGATCTCCAGAGTGCTGTAAATTATTCTACGATTCTGTGTCGCTGTCTGTTAAGTTGACACTAAACACATCGCATCTGATTTCAGAACATAATTTGAGGCAATAGTTTTCTGGTTTTTAATTTTCATTGGGAACCAAAATGAGAACGAGCTACCTTCTGTAAACCTCGTGTTAAAGGATAGTTAAGACTTTGAGGAATAAGTTGACTAGTGCCTTTAGATATATCGGGAGGTTTAAGTTTCTGAACAGAAGCAGTTGTTAAAAACTTAATTATCTGTTTCTCATTCAGTATTGGACATTTACATTTAGCTTGCCATTTCTCAGAAATTTCATACTGATTAAGCTTTCAGCCAGTGATAATTCATTCAAATGCAACAATTTAACTTATCTACATGAAATATCAGTAAATCTTATATAGATTTGATTGTTGCTGGTATTTTTTTTCTTAATGGATACCAGTTATCCTTGTTAATATTCTGATTTTAGCAGAACAATTGTGTTATCTCAGTTCAGGCTGACATCCACTTTTGCAAATATGGAATGGACAAATTCAAGGTGTTTCTCCTTGCATGGGAAGTTCCCTTTGTCACTAAGTCTCATTTTTTTACTGCCCATTTTTTTACAGGCTCTTAAGCCTGACTGAACAAATACGTATATTACCTTGAGTTCAGCTTGAATGTTTTAAAAAGTTAATATGAGAGGGCTTTCTTCTCAGTGAGGCAGAAAAGAGCATTTCAGCTCTGGTAGTTTCTACTGCCTTTGCTTGCCAAAGACTTTCTTGTATCTCTAGAAGACACACTGATTCAAAGCAGTGGAACAATCTGAAGAAAAGTATTGAAACATCTGGAGAAGGAGAATGTTCTAATACTGCCGTTTGAAAGTGTTTGTACATGTTGAGATTATCTGTTAAAAGTTCCATGATTATTTTATTTCTGAAAAGGAACATGAGTACCTTTACATCTTTACAGAAGAGCACGATGCTTCAATCCTCTGAATTAACTACACAATGTGTCATTGTTTTCAGAGTTTTAAGAGTATTTATAGCTTCTAGCAGAGAAAATAAACACTTAAAAAGCTGTTACAGAAATTAATTCTGAAAATCTCTAGCTAAATTATTTTTTAATTAAAAAAAATCAGAAGGCTCATCATTTAAACAATTGGATTTATGTTTATAATGAGGCAATTCTTATGTAACTACCGCAAAGCTAGGATTATGTAGCTTTATTTACTTATGCAGCAGAGAACTCTTATAGAATTCTGCACATAGTTGTGAGTTCAGTGAGAGAGCTCCAAAGAGGAAATAATTAAATCAAATTTGGAAGCTTAGAAACAGATGGTTTGTACCAGCCTGGGAGCCATAAACTGAAAAGGAAAAATATCAGGGCAGAACTCTGTGGAACTGTCTTGACTGCTTTGGAAGAAATACTTTATTCTTGTTAACTTAATTGCCCAGTATCCGTTTCACTCTGCTGATGCAGCTGATCTTTGCTGTTACAAGCCAAGAGTGAAACAGAGCTAGTTGATATTAGCTCACTAAAGTTCACACAGAGTGCTGTTAAGAATATCTAGATTTCTGCACCAAGTTTCTACTAAAACTGTCACTTCTTGATCTAGAACCCAAATCCAGACACTTAGTTCTCTAACAGGCATTTTGGTGGTGGGAGAGCAGGTTTGGGTTTTTAATGTTCTTTGCCAACCCATTTTCTGGCTTCTTTTTTAAAAAGCAGCCATTTAAAACTCGATTCCCTTTTTTATTTGTCTGTTCTCCACAGGGCTATTGGAGCAAATCCTCTTTATTGTGATTGTAACATGCAGTGGCTATCTGACTGGGTAAAATCAGAATACAAAGAACCTGGTATTGCACGTTGTGCTGGTCCTGGAGAAATGGCAGATAAACTTCTTCTCACAACTCCTTCTAAGAAATTTACTTGCGAAGGTACTGTTGCTATTTTTTTTCTCTTTGAAGTGTCAATTTTTAATTTTTACGAATAGTTGAGCTGTGAATTAGTGTGTGCTCAAAATATGTTCATTATAACATCTTCACTCAGCTTTGTCATTATTACTCATACTTAGGGATATAGCCATTGGTTCCATTCAGGAAATGTATTTATTTTAAAGATTTTAATTCCTTTTTCTTTTAAAATAGATAGAGAAAAAAGTCTTTGGACTTGCAGTATTGTATTCCTCATGATGTACATACTGCATCATGTACTGGGTGTACATAGGTACTTTGTACTGCCCCAGTCATGAATAGAGTTTAAACATCTACACTTTCCTTAGCCTTTTTCCTTCAAGCTGTTCGCTGTAAAACCTGCAAATACAACAATAATCCTTGCAGTCTGCAATTAAATGCATAATATGTCTCTGATATTTCTGAAGAAAGCACAAACCAAACGAAACCAAAACCAAACAAACGAAAAACCAAGGAAAAGGTAGATAAAGGACCGTGATAATCGTTATAGGTCTCATTCTAAAGTGTTGTTAAATGGGCAGGTTTCTCAGGGTATTTAACTCCATGTTGGTACCAGTGTTGCTGGCATTTATATCACAACCTATATTATTGTCCGTTAAGTCCTAGGTTCTTTTTCTGAACTGTACTATTACTTTTTAGAAAAGTACCCTTTTTACTTACATCAAATGAGAACTTTGTTTACTCTTTAATCTTCCTCTATTCCACTGATTTATCTCTTCTGAAATACTTTGAAAACACAGAAAGCTTCTGCTGTAGCTTCATTTTTCATGAGCCTGACTTCAAAACATTGAAACTCCAACTGAAAAAAAAAAATTATGTGTTCTTATATTTGTAAGCCATTACTAAGCTCATTGTGATTTCTGGGGCATCAGATGAACATGATCTTTAGTCTTGTAGAAGTAACTTATTCTCAGTGTCTAGGTAATCTTCAAGCTACTTTGACTTATTCATCTTTTAATGTATCTTCAAAGGTGAGCTTTATCCCTCTGTCATTTTGTTCTTATAAAAGCAGTGGGACTTTGTTAGAGTTTGTCTTGTCCAAAGTTGTTCTTTATTGCATATTTAATCTATTCAATCTTTTCTCTTTAGACTTTCTGTCAAAAAACGTTTTTTTTTTAAATATAAAAACTGCTGGAAGCCATCTCGTCGCTTGTGATGCCAGTGACATTTTTCCCTCTGAATCCATCTTGAAATTTTTTAGCAGTACATCTATGAGGTCATGCCAGTGTTCATCGCATATGACACTCATCTGTTGTAAAGTCTCTTAGCCTCATTTCAGATAGGACATTTGCTGGCCAGTCTGATCATTTTCTTTACAAGCATCCACTGAACAATATTGCAGATAGGCTTTTATTGCACACTGTCATAGCGATACAAGTGAAAGAATATTTGCATGGACACGAAGAACCTGTTTAGTTATTTTCCAGCTTTGTCAGTTTTAGAAACTGTATCACTTCTGCCTACAATCATTATGTTTCTGTCAGACAATCCAGAAAGTATATCTTACTCCCTCTTGCCCGTCAGAAAATATCCTTTATATTATTGTGCAGGGTAAGAACTGGGTATTTGTTTCACTTCCGAGAGTGGAGATCTGGTATTATGGATACCTTTGAAAGAAAATAATTTTCCTGCCACTGTCCTATGAAGATGCTCATAATTACAGATTGCAAATCAGCAGCTTCTCAGTGACATGATGGCCCTGTAAGACATTTTGTGTCTGTTGCTCAAAGATAAGTAATTTTATCTTTTGTTTAACAATGAACTTCTGAATAATAGAAATTAGGAAGATGCTATGTTCCTATTAGAACCAAAATTTTTGGCTATGAATAAAAGGGGTATTTTCAGAATATCTGTTGATGGTCTGCTACTGTATATGTGTTTACAGGAAAAGAGTAATGTGTAATTCCCTCTTGTCACTATCTATGGATTCAGTTGATAGTGAAATGGGTGCTTGAATTTTACCTACACAATGAATAGTTCCCAGTGAAAATGGCATTTTACAATAAAGTCTCATCTCAGTTGTAAAGCTTGACAAAATCACTTTACCTTACTCTAATTTTATGAATTCTTTTACTGCAGGAATCATCCATTAATATTTTCTTCTTCCAGTTGTCTTTCTACGTTTGTGGGTGGGTTTTTTCTTTCTTTTTTTTAATGTGGCCTCTAACAGCTTCTCAATCTTTTACCTCTTTATCATCCATGCCCTGCTTCTAGAGATTCCAGGGCCTTGTGGTTTTCTGATACCAGGTAAGGTTATAAGTAGATCTGGAACGGGTGATCTGCTTAAGAACAGACCTTCTGACTTTCCTTTTGTGTACCTGAAGCAGTCTTCTTTCCTAAGACACGCATGTTTACTGTCCTTTTTCCCCCGTGATGAATTTACAGCTGATTATTTGTGATACATCATTTAGCGTATTGTATGAACAGTTTTTTTATTTCAAAAGTCTGGGTTTAAAATCTGAAAGTTATCTAACTGAAATTATTACTTCTAGTACATTGCATTGTACTAAAATTGTTGATTTCATTAGCAGTGAGCTACTGCTTTTGAGGCCAAATGCAAGAGAGGAGTCATAAAATGTCAGAGTTCAAAGTTTTTCTTGCAATAGGTTTCTCTAGAAGCTGGTTTGAGAGGGTTTGTGTCATGGTTTTACTTAAAACATCTTGATACATACATGTATGTATCTGTGTCAAGAAAATACTGTTAGTTTTTCTCTGTTTACAAAAGAATTTTTTTTCTCAAGGCTTATTCAAGCACGTAGATGTCTACAATTTGAAAAACTAAACTAAACAATAGGTTATTCGCCAAATTCTTTTTCATATGCAAGTCTTTAACACATGCAAGTAGAAAGAGGAAGGGAACAGTATAGTGAAAATGAAAATAGGTTATAAAACTGTCTTTGCTTTTTTTTTTTGATCTTACAACTGAAGAATGATAAATCAAAATACTCATTTGGATTGGATATATATATTAGTTTGAAATAAATAAAGTATGAAATCAGATAATGTTGCTTACTATCTTGTTGAGAGTTAGGTTCCCTTTTTCTGTCTCTGTTTTGGAAGTGAAATTTAGATTGCTAATCCATTTGGGAACAAGACCTTAGTAACTGAATGTTTTTTAATTTGTGCCAATTAATTAGCATTTTATTGCATGAAAAGCTGAAAAGAGGATATAATATTCAGAGTAAACAGAAGGAAGGATTGACTCCCAGGCTACAGTACAGTGTTACAAATTTTTATGCATGTGCCTCTTTCACTTAATTTTTTTCACAGAACCTCTGAATAGACTCCATAATCAGCAATAGACTAGAGTACAGTCAGGACTTTCTAGATGTTGATTCTATGATGTTTGTTTCAACTTTTCTATCTCTCCTGTGTGCTGATCTAACGCATACTTTAACCAGGTATAGATTTCTGTTTCAAAATAATGTAATGAAGAGAAAAAACCAATTAATGACCCATACAGATTATGGCTTTGGCAATAAGCACCTTATCACATATTACCGTGTTCTGCTTACAAGCTGTGACACAGAAGGATACCCGCAACTGCAGAGTTAAAAAAAAAAAAAAAAAAGATTTAAAAAGTCCCTTGCTCTTTGTTTAACACTCCCTACTGGATCCTTACAATCACATGGCTTCCTTCCCAGCCATCTCCTTTACAATTAATGTGAGATTAATTTGCAAAGAAAAGTAAGAAAGTTAGGCTCTAAGTTTAAAAATAGAATAAAGCCGCATATCTCAGCAAAGCCCTTTTAGCTTGGAACACTCTGCAGTTTGGCTCATTTTGTATAAAACCTGTTACGGAGCAATCAGACATTTGCTCTTGTAGGTCCCAGGAGTTTGGGGTTTTTTTTCCATTTAGAAGAAATCACTGTTTATTCCTTCAGAGGTACAATTCACCTGTAGGTAATTGAAGAGGTTTTTTTAATAGGGGAAATCTGAAATCAAACTGGAGGCAGTAATGTCATCAGGCCATAGAGCTGGTGATAGAGATTTTATCTTCATTCTCTTAATAGGCATTTGGCAAAGTCACCCGTTTTCTCTTAAACTAATCAAACTTCACAAAAATTATGAAAGTTAATCATTATTTTTACACAGGTGTTTTCTAACTTTTAACCAGGAACCAGTGATTTCTTTGGTTGTTTGAGAAAAAAAAGGCTACCTAACTTTAAAATTCACCATAAAATGGCTGTAGAACTGGAAAACTAGAGAAAAAAAAAACCCTAAAAAAATCTGTATGAAAGAGATATGATTTGTGTAAGTCAAAGCTCTAAGTCTGGGTTCTGAAACTTAGGGCTTTGTCCATTTTCGTTTCTGAATTCTTTCATTATAATCATTAGCAGAAGAAGCTAGTCTGCAAGCATGTATCGCTGTCTTCATTTGCACATAGGTTTGAGGTACAGTTTACATAATTTGTGGGCTCAACTGACACAGTAATGCACAGAACTGTGGCTGACTCATAAGGAAGAAAGACACAGTATAGAGCTATTTATGGTGAGATATCTTGGACAATGCAATTTAAATTACAGTTTCCAGATGTTCAAGAAATTTACAGGTAATTTTACCATTTCAATTTACAATCTGTGTGATCCTGCAGATAAAGATAAGTTAAAGCAAAAATGCATTTAAAAAAGTGTTCTCAATAACACCATCATGGAAAGGATTGAAAACTGTGATAGCCCATTTCCTCACAGGCAATTCCTACCCTGTAACAAAACAAGAGCTGAAATTGTATTCCTCATTTTGTTAATAGAAAGGGAAGGTAATTATCATGGATCAGAACTGTACAGCTTTCAGAGAATTGGAATATGGGAATCACTTTGGTGTCAGCTTCTTAACAAAAACCAAAAAGTGACACTTAAACCAAAAATCCAATCTCAAATTTATTTGGTCTCACGGAAAGAATTAAGGACAGTTCAGCATTTCATTATTACAGAAACAGTACAAAGTCTAAAATATAAAGTCTATTTAACATGGCAGATAGATCCTGTCCAAGGTAAATTAATAGTTGCTTGTTTCTGACTATCCAATTTGTATTTTTAAGGGCCTGTGGACGTTAATATTCTTGCAAAGTGTAATCCCTGTTTATCAAATCCATGTAAAAATGATGGAACCTGCAATAATGATCCAGTTGACTTCTACAGATGTACATGCCCATATGGTTTCAAGGTAGGCACTGCATGAAGAGGAAAAAGCTCACCGAAATGTAAGCTTATCCTTAACAGCCTTGAAGTATTCTGTCTGCCTTCCACTAGTGTCTGTATTTTCCTTTTACATTATATTTTTTGTTCCCTGTAGGGTCAAGACTGTGATATTCCCATTCATGCTTGCATTAGTAACCCGTGCAACCATGGTGGAACTTGTCACTTGAAAGAAGGAGAAAAAGATGGTTTCTGGTAGGTCTTTTAATTGTAATAACAGGATGGAAAACTACTGAGATTTATATGGTAAAATAATGTTGCTGTTAATCTTTAGGTTCTCTGTGTTTGCTGGTAAGTGTACCACAAAGGCAGATTTTTAGCACTTGGGAAATTTTCAGAACATGTTGTTAAAAACAATAACAAATGATTGTGATTAGTTGAGGCATATCAGGTCAAGACAGCATAGTATTGACTCCATTATGTTAATTAATAGCTAGCTAGATCCCTGCTGAAAAAATCTCATAATTCATCTGTTGTTGTGTGTATTACTTCAACAGACAGCATGTAAATGATAAAATGTAAATCCCAGTGAAACAGAAAATTAATGATTCATTTGAAACTCACTATGCCAGCAGATAAACATGCTGTGAGCATTTTTAATCTTGAGTTATTTAATCACACAGTACAATTACTCCAGATGTACTTCATGAATTATGAAATAAAGTTCTTTAGCATTCTTATGTGAGATTATTAGTCATTTAATAATCTACACCTCAAGCTTGTTAGAAATGACACTTCAAAAAGATACAATTCATTATCCTGCAATTCATTTTGACATTATTCTTACTTTTAATCCAAATTCTGCCCAAGGATTAAATGGTTTTATATTAAAAATTAAGTGTATACATCTTAATACTATGCTTCAAGAATTTAAACTGACATAGTCATGCCTCAGAATTTGACCTTTTTCATTTATTTGTTTAAACACTACATATTTTGAAAATCAAAGCAATCTCCTAGTGAAAGCTTCAGAAATTATAGAGAGTGGAAACTACGTGAAAATGTATGTGTAGTCATGTTTGAGTGACTTTTACTATCTATTTTGATGAATTTGTTTTGCAGAAACTTGATTAAAAGCAAAAAATAAATTACTGCTTTGAGGAATTTATACAGGCTTTGTTTTTTTATGTGAATGCATGTACATTAAAGAGAGTTTATATTGGTGAATTTAACTGAATGATTGTGGGGAACTACATACTAATCACTGACTGCACAGTGTTTTCCATGTATTTAACCTTAAAAAACCAATAGGATCACTTTCCATAAGAAATATAATCTTATAATGTATAGGAAGCGTGCTTTTCAAAAGGAATGCTCCGTGATTTAAGTTAGCAGGGTCCTTAAACTAAAGACTAAGGTACGACTTTACAAGCATTTTTCTGTAATTTAAAATATGAAAAGTACTTTGGGATTGTTTAGTATAAGTGCTTTTTTGTTCTGTTATGGAATGTTATAATTCTAATGTACTTCTATTAATTTCAGAACTCCTTGTCTGGATTCCCCACCGAAAATGACCATGTGTTATTTGGTTTTCTGTATTACAGGTGCACTTGTGCAGACGGTTTTGAAGGTGAAAACTGTGAAGTAAATGTTGATGACTGTGAAGACAATGACTGTGAAAACAATTCTACTTGTGTGGATGGAATTAATAACTACACTTGCCTTTGTCCACCTGAATATACAGGTAGGAGTATAAGAGAAAGCACAGGTAATTCCAAGAGTTCCTAGCAGAACAGTAATATTTTCCACTTTGCAGGTGAATTAGTAGTTACTCTACAATTGACTTAATACCAGGTTTCCCTCCATATTTTTCTCCTGTATGGTTTGTAGTCAAAACTAGGCTTAATGTCCACTCAATACTTCCTTTTTAAATTTTGAAATTATAGCAGTTTTATATTTAAAAGATCATTCAAAATGTGCCCCTCCTTACTGTTTCCCTAGACACCACAGTGAAGGACCTCTATAGCTGTAGAAATCTGAAAAAATATTCTACTTTTATCTGTAATCCTCATTTTCCTATAAAGCATTTGTCTGTGCCATTGGGGAACTCTATTTAGCGCCTCTGGATGCTGTCCTGTACTCCTCTAGAAATGTTAATACCGAGGATGATGCTTCCTGCACAGAATGAAAAGACAAATGTCTAATCATTTGTTTCTATCAGCTGGCAGCCAAGCCAAAGCATATCCTTCTCTTTGTGACAGAGGATCTCTTGCTTGCTGTCGTGGTCTCTGTGGGAATTAAGGATAGTTGGAACAGCAGCACGGAGGAAGTAGATCTATTGTTTGCATTGATATGTTTTATAGCTTTTCAAACTAGACAGATCTATTTTCTATCAGCTAGCTGACCACTAGAAGAACATAGATCTTAAATTCATTATGATTTGAAATGCATAAAAAAGTAACGTAAGATCCACCATAATTTGGTAATTACCTCTACTCAGTTATCCCATATTTTTACTTTAATCAATCAATCAAAGTTGAACTCTGGGAACCTGTAAGGAGAGGTGAACTCATTTATTAATTTCATTTGTTGAAAACCCAGATAACTCCTTTCTCATCTCATGCATTTCCATCACTAGTTCTACAAACTGTTGGATTGCTCCCATGTTTTAAGGTATTCAGATTTAAAGTCAGAATTTAAATATTGCGAATGCATAGTGAGTGAAGATGTTAAAAGACAAGTATAAGAAATACAACTTCATAATCTAATGTAGGTATTCACCCAGTACTTAGTAAATGTTTGGTAGAAATTTCCCCATACAGGATAAGCCACAATATCTAAAGCAATAAAAAAGCTAAAAAGCTATTTAAGAAAAAGTGGATGATCCATATCTGGAAGGACAGATATAATCTCCTCAGATAAAATACTGTTTTGCCAAGTACCATCACCTTAGTACCTAAGACCAATTGACAATTCAAGCCTTGGAAAAAAATAACAGGTAACAGCCTCAGTAAGCAGAAACAGATATTTTCTATTTCTCCTACAACTAATATTTCAGGTATATGTGAGTCAAGTTCCAGCTTCCCTGGCATCAGTTGCTATCCGCTTTAAAATGGGATCAGGTATTCTCTTGTGTAGGCTGGAAGAATGCAAAGCAAAGTCACATCAGTCCGGTATTCCTCTTAAGTGGCTTCATGCAAAGAGGTTTCATGTATCTGTTACATAGGAGATAGTTCACTTGCAAGTGCATTCCTCCTCTGCACCTTTGCAGGTGTTTTTCCCTATGTCGCTCATTTCTACATTTTCAGCCTTGCTTTCGGTGCCTTTAAATGCTAGAGTCAATAGTTTGCTGGATTCAAAGTGTATGGGAAGGACTGCTTTTTATTAAATATCCATAAATTGGATACAGACTTTCTATATGTGCTAGCCTAGAACTTTGATTAAGTGTGCCTGTTGCATTTTTGGAGTATTGTAAATGAAATGTAAATTTTAAATTTGCAATTGAAATAAAAATTGAAGCATTCCTCTATTTATCTCTATGGATAGAGCAAAAAATGAGGGAATAAACATTGATAAATTTTTTGATGTTCGTATTGCAGTTCTTTAGTCAAAATACAAGAAAATGCATTTTTAAATTTATTTCATATTTGTGCATAATTTTACCATAATCATACTGTGAGTTTTACAGCTACAATGCCTGCTCATAATCTCTACTGAAGTCCATAAGACATGTGAATAGGTGAGAGTCTTCTCACCAGCTCTAAAAGAAATCAAACCAATCTATTTCTAATCAGTAAGTTTAGCTTCCTTGTTAAAAACAGTTGAGAATTTACACTATCTTATCAGAATTTTTTCAACACTTTTTTTTAAAAAAAGATGCTGTTTTTAAAATGCATCACTAGAGCCTCAACTCATTTTATAGTAATTGTAGCAAAAATTTAGGTTTTCCATTATATAGAATAAAGTACAGAATTCTACAATGTACTATCTATCATACAGAGCATCTAAGAATAGGACACAATATGTGAGATCTTAAGTGATTTTTGAAATTAGTTATAAGGTGAAATGAAACACTGAGCTAGCCAAGGGGTCCTCATATCTGTCATCCATGGTCTTGCATAATAAATAACCTTCAGTATTAAAGATTAGACAGAAAGTAGTCTGGGCACATCAGGATCTAAAAAGAGTAATGTTCAGAATACAGAGTAATTGTACTGTTACCTCAAGTGTGTATGAGTTACCAAATAATTTGTAGAAGTTTTCTTTTTCTCTGGCGTATAACCTGAGTTGAAAGATAAATAACAGAATCTCTGTCAAGTATGTATAGAGTGATTCTCATGAGGAACTTTGTAAACATTTGGATTTTGATGTCTGTTCTAACAGGGTAAAATCAGATATGCATATTTCTAATGTTTGTTTTTTAATGAAAGGTATTTTTCACTAAAGGAATTAATGTACTAGCTGGCCAAAAGTAGGTTAACAATCAGGAAAACAGGCTATGTATTCATTCAGTATATACAAAGATTTTTAGACTCAGAGGTATTGATCTCTAGCTCAGAAAATCCCTGAGCCATAAGTGGCACAGTATATATACCAGGAAAATACTGCTGTAGGCTTGCCCTGTTCTCTTTTAATTCTGTTGACAATACTCTGAATTGTCTTTGTTCAAGATGTCACAGCATATATGTACTCAACATGGAATTGCACCAGCCCAGAATATTTTTCTGGGTGAATGGTTATTTGCAAATATGCTTTACATTTCAGCAGCACAGTATAAGGAAGAAGTCAGCTGAAACCTGCTGGTATGAAATGTAAATCATTCTTCTTTAAAGGCTTATTTTTATGAGGGCTTGTTAGAATCCAAAATGAACTGCAAAGAATGTTGCAGTGTAAAACTTAACAGTCTCTTTTTGACTTTTCTAACAATCCCTTGAAAATCAACACTTCTCAACTGTATTGTGTTGATTTAAAAACAAGCAATTAAAAAGCTTATTGTGTTGTTGCTTAAGAATCAGGAATCCATTTGCTCTGCCTCAGTTAAGTTTTACAGCAACCACCACAGCTACAGGTGGAAAGACAAAGATGGTATTTGCACTATAATATGAGCTTTCTTAAGATCGCAGACTGTAACGTGAAACAACAGTAAGCAAATGGAATCAACAGACATTCAGGGTGTCTGATGAAACCTGGGGAAATAAAATATTCAAAATACCTCACTATGTCCTGCACTCTTTAATCTTGCTATTCTCTTAACATTACCATGTCCTTTATTTTAACCCCAGTCTAGTAAACTTCAGGTCATTTTATGTACTTTCTATAGATTACGGATAATCATTTCTCTTGCTCATTGTCGTCAGTCATTAGTTCACAGAACTAACTGATCCAGGAGTAAAACCTCTCTTACGCCACTGGTAGCATGTACTTCTTACCTTTCTGTTTGCTTTGTTCTGCTGGAGGTGAGACTTTGAAGCTTGCTTCATTTGCTATATCAACCTCTCTGCTGCTATAGTTGTGCATTAGCTTAATGTGCTATGCTGTCATATTACAATGTAAAAAGTCTCTTGTCTCTTCTGTCTTTGTCACTGCAAGCTGCTAATCTGAATGAAGTGGAAAAAGGTCAGTTGTCTTTTAAGCCTATTTTCACTTACCTTGGTTTCTCACTTTCCTTTTCTTAAAGGTGCATGGATTTCAGTTATTACAAATGACCAAATAAATCGTATATAGATATAATTTAGAAAGCTCACTGCAAATCCTCAAATTAGGCACTTGGCTGTTGCTGAGAATACATGTCAAAAGAATGTTGTTGAAGATGCAGATCTCTGTGCAGGAGTACTTTAATACTGCATTCATTGTCTTTTTTTTCAGATGTATTAAAAACTTGTGCAGACACTGATACAGGACTAAAAAAAAAGCTTAGAATATTATGTTCTGAAATCCTTATTCGCCTCACCTTAAAGCCATCCCTTGGTTCCATGCCAATGTATTCTCTGTGTTATAGCACTGTTTTTCTTAAATTTTTTCAATAGATTGTGTTAGTAGAAAACATGCTGGGGTATTAAATGGCAATCTTCTTGCTCATCATTTCTGTGGCTTTGTGTTTGCTGTAAATATCTTAAAAAAATGAAATAACCATATTAATCTGGGGCTGTGGTAAAAGAAAGGTAATGTTGAAGAGATTTATGACACTAACTTCGGGTCTGATTTTTAATTTTTTTTAAGTTTCTGCTTAGCACCTGTCACACTAATAGAGATAAACCATCTTCTCTTGCAATCCAATCATATAGACAATCTGAGACCTAGCATAATCAATGACAGTATGAAGTTGCATATTTAGTTTTAAAAGCAAATCAATAATTCTGTGGTGTATTTGCCATTAATTTCATAAATACATTTTCAGTTTTTAAAGCAATATATTATATATAGTAATGAAAATATGTTCATTATTCATTAAATAACATGTTGAGCAAGACTGCAATTATATCATCTATGTTGATTAATTAAGACCTCTGATGAATAATTCCTACAACTTAAACTCAGTGTAAATTTTCTCTGTAACTGAAGCAGAGTATAAAACATTTCCAGAAAATTATTCCAGCCACAGGTTTTCCATGCTTAAACTGTCTTCCATTTAGACATGTTGCTGTATTTGCATTTTATTATTGCTCATCTGGACAGCAAAAATAGCCTGCTGTTTTTCTTGTTTATTACACAAGTGTAAACTGTAACTTACTAAAATTTCTGATTATAGAAATAACAAACTCCTCACAAACAAATTATCTAACATCCAGGGAATGTGAACTAAGTTCAGTTCCAAAATTAAACAGATGTGCATGTGATACATATTTATATTAGCTTGCCAGCTGAACATGAGAGTTACTGATAGTCTATAAGGTGCTTAGAGGATCAGTCAGTTTTATCATGAAAGACATCTTTTGAATTGTGACAGTATTAGGAAAAAAGTAGGGATCATTTCAAGCAATTATCTCAGTTTAGGCAAGCCTTAGAGACAACCTTCTTGCCACTGCAATAAAGGAGTTGCATTATTACCTCGAATTCACTTGGTAATCAAATAAGTACCTTCCTGAAATTTAAGCATGCAAGTAATCAAATGCGAATCATGTGACATCGAACTTGATAAAAAGTTTAATGATTTCATCAAATTAAATCATAATCCTCATCCTTGTAAGAAATGCACGTGTTACATATTCTTAGAATAAAGAGATACATTTGTTACTCTTTCTTTTTATCACACATAAAATGTTCTATTTCATCTAGTTTGATATACTTTAAATGACTTTTTTATATTAAAAGCTCAAGGAGTAAAGTAATTTTACTGCATTTGCATAAAGGGGAAATACACGTGATATTTGTGGCAAGCTGAGCTACCTGCTACTGGTTTAATCACTGCCATTACTCATTCTAGCCTGTGATCCACTCTTCTGTATACCTTAATTGTCTTAAAGCTTACCTGCCTAAAAGTTACTATTTCTTTGCTGTTACCAAACAGCATATGTAAAACAGATAGAAATGTTAAACTAAATAAACCCTATCTTACACTGAGATCCACAAGCACGGGGGATAGCTAAAAAGACTTATGTGAGGGTGAAAGATAGGAACAATCCAGCAATTTGACTCTAAAATTAAATTCAAAAAAATGTTCAGATTTGTGATTATAAACTGCATCCTACTGTGACTGTGAACTTTTTTTAATTCTGAGGAATTTTTTCTCTCACATAGTAGATACTTTTATTTGTATTTTCTGAAAAATGAGTTTAAGACCTGAAATAATTTATGTTGTATACTGTACATTGAACTCAAGGCTTAATAAAAATGCAGCAATTTTCTGTATATAGTTTGTTAAATGGCACTGACATTTTCCAGCCCCTTATGTGCTCTATTGGCTATTTGAGTCACAATATTAAACAGAGACATCTAGTCACAGAGTCAGATAGCAATACCTAATGGTTAAACATAAATACTGCAGAAGTGGACTCATGGTGTATCATAACTAAGCTCAGAAGCTGGAATGGATATGTAAGCACACACATTAAATCCTTCTGTTCTAGTCTGTGGTACATATTTGGTATTTTGACTTTAGAAGAAGGAATAAGTCTTCTAGGAAAAATCTGGGCTTTGATAATTAAAACTGCCTACTGTTGCTTTTACATTCTCTATCTAGTTTTTGTTTGAATAGCAAACTCAGCTTTGATAATAATTTAAGGGTGATTTTAAACTTGTTTCTTCAGAAGTTTGCCTGTAATTAGCAATGTGCTATTATATTCAGAAGTGCATGTCCGTTTTTGTTAGAGCTGTGCTCTTCATTCAGAAATGTAGGGGCTGACATTGCTTTATTTTAAATTTATTGCCCAGTTATTCAAAATAACAAAGATGTAAACCCTTTTTCACCTCATTGCCTTGTTACTCATTATTTGTTATATTACATGTCTACATATTTGAAAATCTAGAGTTAAGGGTCTGTTCAGCCCTGAGAAAAGAAGGCTTGGGGCAACCTTACCACCCTGTTCCAGTATTTAAAAGGGTAGCTGCAAGGAAAATGGAGACTCCCTTTTTTACAAGGAGTCACATGGAAAAGGGGTGGGGTAATGGGTAGAAGTTACTCCTGGGGAGACGCCAATTAGATTTAAAAAGAGGGAAACTTTTTACAATGAGAGCACTGAGCTATTGGAATCATCTTGCCAGGGAAGTGGTGGATTCCCCAGCATTAGTCACTTTTAGGATTCAGCTGGACAGGGTGCAGGTCCATCTTGTCTGTTCTGCTTTTGCCAAGAGATGACGGGCAAATGAATGACCAGGCATTCTATGATGAAGTTTTTTGTGATTTATAATCTTAAGTCATGAGAGTGAATTAACACACTTAGAGGAAACACAAACTGACCTGTGAATCTAGCAAACATATATAGCTTTGGCTGGCTGTATCAAGTATCATCAGTATACATCAGTATTTAATAATGTTGTCTGGCTGTTTAAGTCTGCGTGATACTCTATGCAAAATCTCAGTAAATATTTGTATTGAGCTTGGAAGATCGTGTTCATTTGTGCCAACCACAGAGTTCCACTGGTTTCAATGCTACTCTATACCAGAATCCAGATTCCCTAGATTAATTAAGCAAGATGTCTTATGAAAAGAGTTATTGCTGGTTCTAATTAAACTTTGGAAGCTTTTCACAGAATTTTTGACACTTTATCCACTACTTATTTTTAAACAAACTAGTCTGTTCCTTATTTTCCTACATGCAGAAATGTTCCCATCTTTCAAAAACATCATTACTTAGCCAAGCTCTTACAGAAGCCTCAGTTACAATATTATTAGATGAATAAAAGAATGTCCTCAAACATTAGTGTCAAGCTTCCTTGAATTGAGACTTCTTTTTCACAACCTTTTCTGATTATTTTAAAGTATGTTCTTTAAACATTGTATTATGTTTCCCAAATCAGGAAACTCTAAGATTTCCTTCCAATAAAGCCAAGGTATTTATATAACTTGGTAAATCTGGTATTTTCTCCAATGAGTGTTTCACTGTCATCACTATTTTTTCATTTCAACAAAATTAACTACTCCCTTTCACCTTGTCTCATTTAAATTCTGAATAGCACAATGGTTATTCGGTATGCTGAAGGAGGGGTTTCTTTACCAGGAAACTATATTCTTCAATGAAGAATAATGTCCCATAATTTACTTACGTTTTCTATTAACTTCTTAAGAAACAGTTTTATTTTGGCCATGGGAATGCTCTGTTTGGAATATAGATCTATTAGCAGTTATTAACA
Source organism: Oriolus oriolus (assembly GCA_013400235.1). NCBI lineage: Eukaryota > Metazoa > Chordata > Aves > Passeriformes > Corvidae > Oriolus > Oriolus oriolus. Next base: position 174,335 of record VXBT01012612.1, read on the forward strand.
GTTATCAATACTATCTATTAGCTGTATAAGACCTTGAATTTGGGTTGTCTTGGCTTGTTCTTCTCTATTCAGAAATAGAGCATCTGATGTACATATTTGGATTCCATCTTGAATTTTTTTTGTTTTTCTTTTTACTGATCCTGTGCACAAATCTGTCATTAATGCTATGGGGTTTTTTAATAACTAAAGGTTGTACTATAAGTAAAGCTAACTTTTATGTTCATAGGATTTTTTACATGAGTCTTTTGCTACATGGGCACCATATTTACTATGTCCTTTTCCTTGAATCCAGTTTCCTATTTGCTACGGACTGTTTAACTAAAATCCAGGGATGTGATTCACCGTGCATACAATTTGCAAATGCAAGGAGAAAGTTTCCTTACTTTCCTGCTGTCACAGCACAAGAAGTCCTGCTTCTGTTTGCTTTTCTGCAGAGTACTCAGATCAAAGTCTGACCATAATCTCAAAAATGTTTGATGATGTTTGCAAGCTGTTTGGCTGCAGTATGCCTGGTAGTGTAACATCGATTTTATGATTTGAAGTGGGCATTTTTCAAAACTGTAAACCTGTTTAAAACTTAAATGTCCAATCATTATGTAGGATTCACAGCTAAGAGTGGGAAATAAGGAGATTTCAAGTGCCCATGAGCACCCCACATGAGGTGATTCAGCTTTCAGTATAGTTCTGAAGATACTAGGGCCATCAACCTGTGAACAATGAAATGCAGTGTAGTCTAAGAAATCCTGTGTTTCATAAATACCTGGGGGAGGATTTACAAAAATTTGCAGGCTTAGACACTGTTCAGTAAAGCTGTTTGCTCCACAAGGTATTTCTGAATTCTGTGCCAATGATAATCTAAGCCATGGCCCAAATAATGTCCTGTAGCAAAATCAGTTCAATAAATTCGACAACAACGGTAAAAATACTTGCTCCTATTATGCCACTCCTAAATTGCCTTTTTGTGGGTATTTTGGCTTTCTTTTTACTGAACTATTGCTGTGAACCTATAAGAGACAGCAAGCTCCAGCCCTGCTTGGGAGAGAGGCTCAGCGTGTCACTTTCAGAAACTCTGATATGCAGTTAGATTTCATAGTCTTGAGAATATTTAGAGGTGTTTTCATCCAAGTTTTGTTAGTACTGTACAACCACATTTTTATTGTTTGTAGTGTGGGTGTCATATATTTTTCAGTTCTGCATACAATTTAATATACAATGTTTGCCATAATAAGATATTTGTGTAGGTGTGTATAAATGTGCATATATATCCACATATATGTAGGCACATACATACATTTCTAAACTATAGGAATGTGCACAAACTGAGTTAAAACAATAGTCATTTTTGCTTATTCTACTCCCACGATCCTTAAAATCAAATTCTCTGTTCCCATACTTACATCTCATTCTTAAACACTGTTGGTCTTTAAACAGATTTCAGCTATTACAAGTTCTGCAAATTGACTAAATGCTGTGTGAAGAATAGAATTGAAGATCTCTTATATATGTATTTGTTTGCACAAAACCTTTTGAAAAGAAAAAGAGATCTGGGTTTTGTTTGATATATTGTGGGATGCAAAGAATCCCTGGTATTTCAGGATTCTTTGTGCACTGACCTAGTCATAACAGTTGCGCATTTCCAGACTAACAATTCTATTGAGAGCTTGAAGAGGCTTTGAGGATAGAATTATAATCCTTTGTATTAGTCATCTTCAGTGGCCTGCATTTGATCTCCATTCAGTTTCCTACATATATTGAGTCAGTCATGTTGTTACTGACAGTTTTCCTGAGGCTGTTAAGTGGCCTGTGCATGAGGACCATTTTCTTATGTTAACTCAAACCTTTATTTGTTTTGTAGAGAAAATGCACTACTTCCAAATAGAAAATGTGGTATTTATTAATTTACTTATTTGTCTTTAAAAAAACCTCTTTGTGTAGAACCACTCTGTATCTTTTTAATGGCTGCAAAATATTTGTCTAGCTGTTTTTTGGCTTGTCCTCTCATTTTTGAAGCTGTAGAGGTCCCATGTCTTATCGCACTGAGTATATATGTTTCAGTTTTGTTTTTACTGGCATAAGCAGCTTTGCTCCTGCTTCAGTTTTTCCTTTTTCTCCATCCTTGCTTTAATATAGACTATTCCTCAGCTCTTTTGAAGGTTTTGTTTATTTGTCCGCTACACTGCAAGCCACTGCCATGCTCAGCTCAGTAAAACTGAGGGAGACCAAATAATTGCCTCTCCAAAGGCAAGTTCAGTTTGAGCAGTGAAAGTGTCTGATCATTCCCTCCTTTCTTCTTCTCTTTTCTTTGCCATTTTAATGTACAGTTCTACTTCACTTTCCAGCTCATGTTTTATTACTGGACGGAGGACAAGGAATAACCCTACTCCCTCTGTAGTTTTAGTGTGACAGACCTGTCAGTCTCTGAATTCAGCAGGCACAGGGTTTATACCTGTTTATTATATGTATAATATACATACCTGTTTATTATACATATAGTCATTATATGGATGCTGGAATAAGTGCATCTACCTAATGAACCTTTGATTACAAGCTTAGCAAGTGCACTATCCCATGGTATCATCTGATGAGTTAGTCAGGGAACAAGATATTGTTGATCTACTTATAAACTTTTGTTTCCTTTTCATAAAGTTGCAAATAAAATAATTTTCAACCACATTAAAATGCTTTTTAGATTATAAGCCCATTTTGGAAATTAGAGCCACTGCCTCTGTCAGCAGGGAAGGATAGATATTTTACATAGATTATTTTTTTCCTTTTCTTTTCACAGAACAGATTATAGATAATTATGGTACATTAACAAATGCAAAAAATGGAGAGTCATATTTAAGGAAATGTAGAAAACAAGTTTTCATTTTTGGATAATTGGAATTGTATTGACATGCAGTGATATTGACAGGTTTTTTTCAGGTAATAGATTACTTATAGTGATAGTGCAAACCTGGATATTTCTGTGTGTAATGTGCTTAGAAATAAGTATGAGAAAAGGATATTGATGGCTTTTTTGTTCTAGTGAGAAGATTTTCAATCGCTAGTGTTGCTACATAGCAGAGCTAGATAAATATTGTAAATGAAAAAAATTACAAAATTAACATTTATATCCATGGATATATGATTGATGTTGAACTTGGTATAGTTTATAAAGGAGTTACCAGGTATATTAGTATTTCTTTTTATTATTTCTGTATTACTATTTATTTATTACTATTTATTCTAAAGGTATTTATTACTATGTAAAGAAGTATGCATATTTCAGTGTTAGCAAAGGAATTTGTAGCCATTGCTTTTAAAATTCTGTTCATTGCTATTTTCAGGTCACTGTGATATTTTTACTGAATTGACACCATACATTATATTTCAGGTGAACTGTGTGAGGAGAAATTAGATTTCTGTGCCCAAAACCTGAATCCTTGCCAGCATGATTCAAAGTGTATCTTGACACCCAAAGGATACAAGTAAGTCTGAAATATTGTTGGAGTCCAACTGAATTGAAATTTGTATTTTTCTGTCCTGCCTAGATTCCTTTCCTTCTGTGTAAGTGGAAGTCAATTCTGTTCGCAAAGTACTAATTTTGGTTATTATTAAGCATTATGGCAGAACAGGCCATTATTTTCGTGTAAAGATGCATTATTATCTTAAGTATGTTTTACTGAATTTTGCTGATCCTTAACAGTTCTAATTCCAACCAGATTTTAAATAGAAACACGGGGTAGTCTTTATGATGGTCTATGCAAAACCCTTTTAGGAGTTTGGGCAGTAGGAAAATAATTGCATTTAATTGAAGTGAAATAATTATAGTGCTTTTAGAGAAGTAATTGTGAAAGAGATTATTAGGAAGGCACACTGGAAGGTATAAAATAAAGAAGTCCCTCCCCAGGAAAGCTAATCTTTAATTATGCCATGTCCTTATCATGATTAATTAGTATGCACAATTTAAAGTTGTTTTAATAGGCTTTAGGTTAATAAATACAGGAAACCTGCAGCTTTAAATTGTTCTCACAAGTACCTGTTTTATACACAGCATGTTTTTCTGCTAAAATCAGATTATTTATTATCATTCCCACTACTTATGAAATGACATTTTATTTAAAGTATGGCAAAAACTATATTAAATATTCAATTGGATGTGAAATTAAGTTCATCGTTTTCAACTGGAAAATAGAAAAATTGTTGGGTCTATGTTGTAGTGCATTATGTTTGTTTTTTCATGTCACTTCAATAAACCTAGTTTGGTGTCTTATACTTTACTGTCCAGTTCATTAATCTTTCCTTTTACCTTCTGAGATTTTAAATCAGAAAACAGCACATGCAGTATACTTCAAGAATGTATCTCAGTCAGGCTTTTAATAGCATGCTTTATATTGCTTTTCCCTTTTCTTGTTCATACATGTTGTTGAATAAAAAATGAGACATATTTGATTGAAGTACTAAATTTAAAGTTACATGGCTATTTAAAATCACTCTTTCCAGCTTAGAGAAAATTTTGGCTACTGAAAGAAGTAACACCAAGGAGGGAATCACAATATCTCATGAAATCAATTAAAGACATCTTATTTTAAAAAATACCATGTGAATGCATGGATTTGTAATCTTTTCCATTAATTTTTCACAGAGTTGTGGGCATTCACTCAGTCTTATGTATGAGAAATCCCTGAAGAAAAGCCACTAGCATTAACAGTGAGAGTTGCATATGGAACAAACAAACAAACAAACAAAAGTCATTACATACTCTCTTGAGGATGAGCTGTTTCTAGTTCAGGGACTGCAGATGATGTGTTTTGAGACTTCTGTTAGTTCACCAACCATGGAGCTATTTATAGTAAATCAGACTGGTGGAACTTTAAGGGCAAAAAATTTTGTATAACGTTTAAACTGTATAAAAGGACCATTAGTCTGTTCATAGCTGTTCAGCTGACAAAGAAAATAACAATCAGTACAAGCCTTGGATTATTTGTCTTGGTTTCACCAGCCAAGCCTATTGATTATATTTAGTGTTTGCAGGCACGAACCACATCGTGTAACATTCTGAATTGCTCAGAAATTCTAAAAACTGTCAAAATTATTCATGAGGGCTCTCTAGATTTATACACAATTCTTCAATATAATGGCAGGTGTGTAAAACATTTTAACTAGCAAACCTCTATTCATTACATATGTAGATTCCCCATCTAATAATATGATTAAGCTATATAGTCTATAATTAAGCTATATACACAAAGTAACAGTAATGCCTTTTTTTCCTTAATCACATTGGATCATTAAAAGGCACTGTGCTATCTGATTTGATTTCCTGTTTTACAGATGTGATTGCACACCTGGATATGTAGGTGAGCATTGTGATATTGACTTTGATGACTGCCAAGACAACAAATGTAAAAATGGAGCGCAGTGCACTGATGCAGTTAATGGATATACGTGTGTTTGCCCAGAAGGATACAGGTGAGAAAGATCTGAAGGCAGTACAAACAGGTATGTCTTCTGTCAAAGTTGTTTTTTCTTGGAAATACTGATTGTTTTCTGTTTTCATTTAGTGGCTTGTTTTGTGAGTTTTCACCACCAATGGTTCTACCTCGCACCAGCCCTTGTGATAATTATGAATGTCAAAATGGAGCCCAGTGTATCATAAAAGAAAGTGAACCAATTTGTCAGTGTTTATCAGGCTACCAGGGTGAGAAATGTGAAAAGTTGATTAGCATAAACTTCGTCAACAAAGAATCCTATCTGCAAATCCCTTCAGCTAAGATACGCCCCCAGACCAATATCACTCTACAGGTAAGTTTGCTTGTGTTGTAGATTCTCTTTTCTGGAAAAGAGAGTAAATGACTTTTCATGATGTGGAAAATGACCCAAAGTTGTCATTGGCTCACTTAAAGAGCTTTTCAGTTTGAGCTAAAAACTCTAGAAGAGTTAATGCAATAACTCTATATTCATATTGGTGTAGATGGGCTTATTGATAGGTTGTCAGGTCAGGTCAGGTTGTCCTTCCAAAAAGAATTTTATAATGAAGTAACAGACTATGGCAGTAAATTCAGAGATTCACTTGATACCTTATTTTTATTAAATACTTAATTTGAGTTGTTTCTAAATATTTCTATCTTTTAACTAGATCGCCACAGATGAAGACAGTGGGATCCTGCTGTACAAAGGCGATAAAGATCATATAGCAGTGGAACTGTACCGGGGTAGAGTGAGGGTCAGCTATGACACAGGATCATATCCAGCCTCTGCTATTTACAGGTGAACCTGGATGAAACACATTTGTAACTGAAACAAAACCTGTATTCATTCCTTATATCAAAGTCACATTTTTTAATAGATGGTTAAAATAAATATATGCAAATGAATGTGTTGTCAGACACTTAAAATCTCTTGCCAAAAGATGTGATTTGGCTTGGCAAATAACTCTAATGCAGATATGTCAGATAAATAATATATTACTTGATGCATTAAAACAGAATAAGAGTTAGCTTTCAGCAGAATATTTATGCATTTGTGTAAAGCTCACATGTGGCAGTAGAGTATTTTCTTTGTTGTAACTACCAAATAATTTCTTAGTGTGCTGAGTAAAAGGAAGAACTGTACTGTAAAAGCAGAAATTAAATAGAAGCTCCTCTCCTCTCCTCTCTTCTCTTCTCCTCTCCTCTCCTCTCCTCTCCTCTCCTCTCCTTTAGGCAGTCATATAATGTGGGATTTTACCCTGGCAAGTGAAGAGAAAGCTAAAAACTTGATTCTGAGAAAAGGTACTACATTTGAAAAAGAAATAACTTTTGCTTCCAAAGTCATTAAGAGAGAATCCACAGCTGCTTCTGGAGCATAATTTTTTAGGGGTTTTTAAAATAAAATTTCTCTGGTTCTCTGAAAAATTACAATCTGAATTTTTTGGGAGGTATTCTGTAACGTCACAAGAATTTGCAGAGTCATTGCAAGAGTGAGCACAAAGACAACAGGCATCACTTCCTGGCCTTGACTGCCCTCTTGGTGCTAACACTACTTTCAGAAGTAAAGGGGAAGTATTTAATCAGTTTTCCTTGAATCTTCTTTTTGCTCTATTTACACCTTTTGTGTTGTAAAATTATATATAGTGTATAGTGTTATAGTGTTAAATTATATATAGTGTATATTTGCTTTCTAGTGTTTGTAACAGTGACACTGTTCTGCATTCTGAAAGGGACATCTCACTGAAAACAAATGATTTTTATAAATGACTGTACTCCTATGGCAATACAAAATCAAAAGCTTAAGTATATATAGCAGTGAAACAATGTTAAACTCTGCTAGGTAGTAGCACCAAGGGAACTATCGTTTTCGTAGATTACTAAAAGCATCCCACAGGGGAAAAAAAGTCTATAAAATACAATATAAAGCTGTTTAGAAAAAACATAACCAATAAGCATCTTAAGAATCCCTTTTTTTAATGTGCTATGTATTTCAGTTGTATAAATTTTCACTTTTCCAAGTTTCTACAATTCAAAATAATATTATTTTTCTTTTCTATCTTGTTTAGGGCAAAACAAGATGTTTAGATTGGTTTTTTAGGAGTTTAATTATTTTGTTGGTTTTTATTTCAATAGGTACATCTGTCTGAGAATAAGAAACAATAGGAATGAGGGTCATATGTGGTTCCAAGTTATTTTGGCTCCCATTTCTTTAATCTATCTAGAATACTTCTTCCCATTCAAAAGATATATTTCCTTCTCATAAATTGAATGCTTTCTCTGGCATTATTGAAATATAATAAATACTGGTAATTCACACTTGTCCATTATAGTTTTCTAGAGAAGGATTGAAAAACAGCACTCACACAGGAAAAAAAAATAAACGTGGAAGGATTCAATAACAAAGTGACTAATTAACAAACAGTCCCATTTAGGTTACTGTTACAAAATAATAAGAAGCATCTCCCCCACGTAATTGATCGTCTCTTTTGGATTATGTGACAAATGAAGAATGCAAGTGTAGTGAAGAAAGGGATGGGAAATGTAGTGACGTGTTAGAGTGACACTGTTTACTGAAGCAGATACACACTTTTAGTGTTATTATTTTTGTTTCTATTATTGTTGTTATTGCTATTAACCTCCATTTCATTTCAAATAAGCGTGATGGTGAGTTTCTGAGGTATTTGAAAGCTTTCATGTAATAGTCCAACTGTAGTGAAGTCTTTATGCTGTTGAGGAAAGGCTGAGGGCATACCTTATCTCTTTCTACAACTGTCTGAAAGGAGATTGCAGCCAGGTGAGGGTCAGACTCTTCTCACAAGTAACAAGCAATAGGACAAGAGGAAAAGGCCTCAAGTTGCACCAGGAGAGTCTTAGATTGGATAATAGGAAAGATTTCATCATGTAAAGGGTTGTCAAGCATTGGAACAGGCTGCCCAGGGAAGTGGTGTACTCACCGTTCCTGGAGGTATTTAAAAGAAGTGTAGATGTGGCGCTTAGGGACATTGTTTGGTGGACTTGGCAGTGCTGGTTTTGTTGTTGGACTTGATGATCTTAGAGATCTTTTCCAACCTAAAAGATTCCGTGATTCCATGATTCTATTTTGGAAGCCATATATACATTTCCACATTTGTATGTAGGTGCATACGTGCATCTAGTGATAGCTCCACAAACTGCGTACTGTTCAATTTCTATTTCAGGTTGTAGAAAGGAGTATGCTGTAGCACAGAATCTTTTACATATTTTACTCTAATCCTTTCATCATTCCCAGTTCTTACCATTTTACCCTCCTAGGATCTTTGTGGTATTTTCTGCCCTTTTTAAGGTCTTTACCTTCTTTTTATCCGTTCATTGCATGTTGTCTTTCTGTACCTTTGTTACCTATTAAAGCTGTCTCCTGGAATGTTTCCAGTCCTTCTTTCAGTCCCTCCCTTTTGTTTCCCTCCTCCCTCCCAGTTCATGGGAACTGACTGCAGAAAGAGCAATCATCCCAAAAGCACTCATCAGTCAATCTGAAAAATAAGATGAGATGATGGCACTGCCAAGACCAATAAATAATATTCATTCATTGGAGATGGTTATTTGGAAAAATTTGATCCACCTGTGTTTTCTTCTGTCTAGGCATCCATTTTTAATGTTAACTGTTTTTTATACAAAAGAAAAACAGAACTTTTCATTCTGTAAACTAGTTTTCATCATATATTTATTGGAAATATGGGAGTATTTCTTCCCAGATCGTTATTCTTCTACAGAGTACCAGAAGCCTTAGATCAGTTCTTCTTACAGCTTTTCATTACAATCTATGCATTCAGCTCTTATATCTCCAATGGGAAATGGGCTAGAAGTAATGTAAGTGCATTGGCAGGAAATATTGCAGATATGCCTTGAGTTTATTTCCCCTTCAATTTAAACCACCCTTACCTGGGAGGGCTCCTCTTTGTGCAGTAAATTTTTACCAGTAAAACAGTTTAAACCAGAGGCTTTTAATAATCATACTTATCAGAGGCACATTCCCTTTACACATTATGGTTTGTATATCCCTGGAATGGCCTCTTGCTCTAAAAATGCATTTTCTGTGTTGCTCTTGTTCTTTTAAATACTATTGTGTGAAAGGTTGAGAAGTTGTAAAATAAATTTCCTTGAAACAAGAACATTATATTAGGGTTTCTTGCTTCCTGAAGTCAAGAAGTCATATGCACTTTGATTTTTAAGCACTTTTTTTTTTGCCTGGATTCATTGAAATGTGTTAAGTAACTTAATCATGGCATCTTTTATATTGCTTGATCAGAGCAAACAAACCTCTTGATACCTTGAATAAATCTTTCCCTTTAGGAATGATGAGCCCTGACCATTTCCCTTCCCCCCATGGAAACCGGCAGTCCCCCTCCCACCAGCTCCCATAAAGTGTTTATTGTGCCAGTGTCTGCTCTGTCATGTGTTTGCACTCTCACATAGAGCTGGGTTTATGTAAAGCATGCATGTTACCATGCACATCTTTGATCCACAGTGAGCAGAGGCTGTTCACAGAGTTGGTAATAAATGGCTAAGAAGCTATTTAATGTGTCACAGCTGTGAACAACCATGTGTGCTGCTGATCTGTTCCAGGACAAAAGCAGTTAGGTTAATTAAAACATCACTAAGGATGTTTTAAGGTAATTTGCTTGATTTTTGCCTTGAGATTTAGGAACCTAATCCCTTTCAGCTATCCTGCTTTCTCAATGAGAACAGCTAATTGACTGTGTGACTGTTCAGTCCATTTCAGGCTATCATACAATTGGTTCATTTAAATAACTTTTTTCAAAGGCTTAAGCTCACTTATTTGGTGGTGCCCTGAAACGAATAAAGGCTTTCATTGGAATAGTTTTAAGGTCTGGTCTCTGGATTACAGCTCACACCTTCCATGCATAGATTCAGGTCTATTTCTCCACTGGAAAATGGACTACAGGTTATGCAAGTACAATGATATATTCAGTCCCAGAATTGAGTAATGATATTCTTCCTTCTCTGATGTACTTAAACTGTTTTCAAGCGCAGAGTAGTTCCTGCACTTAAGCACTTGCTACGTAGATATGGAGGCTGATAAGCACTGGCAGCCATTTCTTGTGCCTAGTAACATGAATAGGCTTGTCCTTATGCAAGGTAAGCACCATGCTTGAAACAAGCACTTTCACCCTGACAACCTTCAGGCATTCTCCTACTAGTGAGTTCATATCGTGTTAGTAAGCAGAAGGAAATGGTATATGTAGACAAGAAAAAGAAAAAGAATACAATATTCATATTCACTGTACTAGCCAGAAGCTGAACACACTTAAATAATTATGCAATAGCTACAATAAATATAATATACACATATAATAAAGATAACAACTTTATTGTAAGTGTCAGTGGATCTGTCTGGACCACTGTCTGGCAGGACTAAAGTTAGATGCAGTTCCATATTCCATGAAATAGTAGATTAATGTATTACTGGAGTTGACTCAGGCCTTCGTACTTGCAAGCAAGATATGTCAACCCAATACTCTGTAAAATGTAGGATACACACAGACTTGCATGCACATACGATCTTGAAGGAACATTAGAATCACATAATGGTTAAGTTTGAAGGGACCTCTAACAATCACCTAGCTCCACCTTCTTTGTTATGGGCAGGGACAACTTCCGCTAGATTAAGTTGTACAAAGCCCCATCCAGCCTGATCCTGAGCATTTCCAATAACAGGTCCACAAATTCTCTGCCAGCCTGTCCCAGTGTTTCATATTAATCCACCCTCATATTAAAGAACTTTTTCTGTATGTCACTTCTTTTACTTAATAGATTCTATCTACCCTCTCTCAGTTTAAAACAGTTAGCCTGTGTCCTGGTACTACAGGCCCTGGTGAAAAGTCTCTTCCCATCTTTCTTATAAGCCCCCTTTCAATGCTGAAAAGCTGCTAAAAGGTCTCCCTGGAGCCTTCTCTTCTCAGGCTGAACAAACAACAGGCTCCCTCAGCCTGTCTTCATAGAAAAGGTATTCCAGCCCTGTCATCATTAGTGCGGAAGAAGGGATGTTGCATTGTCTTGGCTTTTAAGCATATCTGCATGTCTTTGCTTAAAAAGTAATGTTCAGGAGAATGCACTCCTAGAGAAGTTCTGTTCTGAAACTGCATTGACTCTTAAAGGGGAAGAAGGTAAAAAAAGTGTTCTAATCAGACCATCAACTGTTTAATATTAATGTTTATTTTGCAGTGTGGAAACAATTAATGATGGCAATTTCCACATTGTGGAGCTGCTAGCTATGGATCAGATTCTATCTTTATCTATTGATGGAGGAAGTCCCAAGATAATTACGAATTTGTCCAAGCAATCCACTCTGAATTTTGATTCTCCGCTGTATGTAGGAGGTAAGAGGATCTTCCTGCTTCTTACTAGAGGTATTATAGATAATTTACTCTGGTAGCATGCTTTAAGAAACACATGGTAAGAGACTCATTCATTGGCATAACACCTTAAGATGAAACTTCGGAAGTTAATGTCAATAGTTTCAATTTTAAGAAATATTATGTCCTCAGACTGCACCTGTTGCTTTTTTATAATTATGTTTATATTTTATGACTGTAAAATTTTGTCATTTTCTACTGTTATTTAGCCTTTTATTATACTGAAGAAGTGTTTTTAACATCATTTAGCTGCATGAAGTTTTAGTAATGCCTATTTAGAAAGTGTAGAATGGTAGCCTTCTGTTTTGCTCAGTTTACATTTCTATTTTCCTTTACTGGTATCTACAGGAAAAGAAAGCAATGTATTAAGTCACAAAGTATAATTTATGTCTGGAGATCTTATTGCTTAGGGCTGATAGGAGTTAGGACACTAGGTAAGAAGGGAACCAACTGCCTCACTGTATGTGTCAGGGCTTGGTTTTTGTTTGTTTTGAGAAAAAATAGAATTGTTTTTTTTAATTGTTCATTTAACTTGTGCAGCTAAAGTATTTGAAAAATTCTGATCATTTGATGCAGTTTACTCTATAGAACTATGAGCTCAAACACATTGTTTTAACTAGCAGTTCCTGCTGGATTTCTGATGGGCCTGCACAATCTAGGTAAAAGTCAGAAAATTCAGCCAACACTTTGTGCCTCCTTACTTGGTAGCAAGTCAAAGTTCTTAGTGATCAGAGATTCAGCATGGTTTTTAAATACTGCTTAAATTCTACAAATTTTCATATTCTACTTAGTTTAACCTAATACTCTTACAAGGGGCATGTAGGGAGTCTCCTTCTGATCTTTCCGTAAAAAGAATGCTTACTTTCTTTTTCATTTTGCCTAATTCTTTTATATCTGAGAATAACTTTTTAGACTTAAGCATTTTGCCTCCCTATGCTATCAGTAGTACATTTGTGTGAGGTACTGATGCCTTCAAACAAGGATTGCCCTGCAGAAGCCCATTGCATTTTTTCCTGGGTATCACTTCTGTTGTTTACATAGTGTCCTGTGACACATTTGGAAGAAGGGGTCCTAGACTCTGATAAGACACTGTGTGCTTGCTTACATGTATTGTCAACATTAGTTTGTTTAATGACTGCTAAGGCCAGTTGTACTACTTGAAAGCTGAGCTTAGTGCAGAACAATAATCCTCCTGTCTGTTATAAGCACCTTTTGATGAAATGAGGCCAGACTGCCAACTGTAAACATTTATTCTGGGCACATTCTTAACAGGGCACTGTTGATTTGTGACATATGGTTCTCTTTCCTTGCTTCTTCACCCTGTAGATCTGTGCCTCCATTAGGAGAATCATACTAATCTGCATTGTCATCTTCAGGTATCAAAAGAATAACTTCTGAAAATAATCTTTTCCTTTAGTGGTTTGATACCTAAGAGCAGCAGTCTTTTGCATTCTAATGCATGTTCTTTAGGGAGGTCCCACATTTATTCTACCATAATTCTTCACATTCAGGCTCCAAACAGACAATTATTTCTGCTGTCATAGAAAATGTTGATTCAAAAAAACATGAAAACCAATCATAGAAGCGCATTTTAAGAAAATAAAGGGAAAAACCTCAGTAGGTTGATGTTCAGCTCTTAAGCTTTCCTCTTCTTTATCTAATTTATGTATTAATGATTTTTAAAATTCTCAAGACGGTTAATTTTCACTCTTGTGTATTTATACTACCCATCTTTTTGAGATTCAATAATTTTTTTCTTATCCAACTATATCTAGATTTTTTAGAGAATTTGATCACACATTTCCATCAGTTAAAAACTTAAATTCTCACTAGGATTTTATGCAGTATTTTTATCTTTGCCAAAGTCTTAGTTTGACACCTATATCATCATGTAACTTACACTTACTCTTACCACTTCCCTGCTAAAATGGCATTTCTGATAAGCATCACCTCAATTGGCAGGATGAAATTCAGACTTGACAGCAAGCCCTTGTACAGTGTGTGCTCTCATTCCCTCTCATTCCATCTCTTCCTGCCTTCCCCCTACTTCTTTTATTTTTTTAATGTTACTCTTGGGTCACAATATTTAGCTTGGTTTGAAAGGGATAATTTAACATTTTTTTTACCAAAAGTGAGCTAATCAATTTATATATTTTCGGGTTTTTTTACCTTTTCCAAGTGTATGGCTCTTTTGTGTGGTCAGCAATACACGTGCTTGATATTTTTCAGTCTTTCTACAACAAATTTCAGTAAATCATATTGAAAGTGCATGGCTTTTGTAAGAGTTCTTAGGGGACAATCTGTTTATTCTCAAAAATTCTTCAAAGGAGTCACAGACATGAGTGATACTTCACATTCTTCTCTCAGAAATTAGAGCATATTTTATTAGTTGAGAGTGGCACTTCTTTCATGGATGTCCCTATTTCTGAGACAGGTAGAGTATCAGCTGCTTCTCATTTGTGCCTGCTCTGTTCTGGCAGCTTCTAGAATAAGATACTTGTTTTGACAGTTTTACTGTCTGACTGTTATTTAAGAGAGGTTCTTACCATTTACCTCCTTCAACCATAATTTACCTGTAGTCCAGTTCAGCGTCCAAAAGCTTAAAAGTGGGTGGGAACTCCTCTCTTACCTTGCCAAAAATAGACCTGAAATATTTGTCTGTATTGTTTCTATTGCAGTTCTTTCCTAACTGGTAAAGAATCTTTATGCAAAAATTATCTAAGAAATATTGCTAAAGAAATAAGCAGGTTTTACACACTTTGGCCATCTGACATTTGGTAGCTTGCTAGAAGTGAAAGTGTAAAGGCTGAAAGCTTGTGCATATGTTTGCATTATGTTTCCAAATGTCTTCCTTATTAGAGAATACAGACAAAAGTTTTTCTGAATCACGTGAGATATACCGCCTGTTATCTGGTATCATACACACATGTTTATATGGTTCCCAGAAATCACATCTAAGTTTCCTGACACTTTCAAGTGTAACATCTAGTTTAGCATTGCATTGGTGTGCTTAGTTTTATGCACCTTTTGTTTTTACAAAGACTAAGTTCAGTGCATCTATTCTGCTGAGATACTTCAAGCCTTTTCCAAGAACATTAGCTGAGTGTGGCTTTCAAGAGACAACAGGGTGAAGGGACCTTGATGACTCTGCCCTGTCCCTGGTTTGAGAATATGGCAAGTAGATGTGAAGAAATGGAAACTCATGATTGTTTGCAGTCTGAATCCTTTAACATAATAGTTGGAAGCCTTTTTTACAGTTTGACCCTGGCTGAGTGCCAGGTGCCCATCAAAGCCACTCTATCACCCCCCTCCTCAGCTGGACAGGGGAGAGAAAATATAATGAAAGCTCACGAGTGGAGATGAGGACAGGGAGAGACCCGTCACCAATTACTGATGTGGCAAAACACCCTCACCCTGAAGAAATTAATTTAATGTATTGCCAGTCCCAATCACAGTAGGATAACGAGAGGTAAAACATTTCTTAAAGGTACCTTCCCCCCACCTTCCCTCGTTCCCAGGCTTAACTTTTTCCCCCCAATTCTCTATCTCCTTCCTCCAAGCAATGCAGGCAGATGAGGAATATGGGTTACGGTCAGTTCATCACGTTGTTTCTCTCATTGCTTCTTCCTCAGGGAAAGGAGTCCTTCCCCTCTCCCAGTGTGGAGTCCCTCCCGTGGGAGACAGTTCTCCCCAAACTGCTCCACATGGGTCCCCCACAGTGGGTCTCCCACTTGGTCACAAGTACCAAGAAAACCTGCTCCAGTGTGGGCTCCTCTCTTCACAGTTCCACAGGTCCTGCCAGGAGCCTGCTCTAGCACAGACTTCTCATAGGGTCACAGCCTTCTCTCAAGCATCCACCTCCTCTGGCATGAGGCTCCTCCAGGGCTGCAGGTGGATCTCTGCTCCCCTGTGAGCGTCCATGGGCTGCAGGGGCACAGCTGCTCCACCTAGGGCTGCACCACGGGCTGTCAGGGAATCTCAGCTGCAGTGGCTGGAGCATCTCCTGCCCCTCCTGCTTCTCTGACCTCAGCATCTGCAGAGCTGTTCCTCTGACACATTCTCACTCCTCTTGGGTCACATCTGTGCAATTACTCTTTTAGGGCTTTTTCCTCTTTAGATATCTTATCACATAGCTCTTGCTACCGTCGCTGACTGGCTTGGCCTTGGCAGACTTGACAGGTCCATCCTGGAGCCAGCTGGCATTGGCTCTCTCAGACATGAGGGACACTTCTGGCAGCTTCTCAGAGAAGGCACCCCTGTAGCCCCCCCACTTCCCAAAGCCTGGCCACACAAACCCAATACAATTATTGAACTATAAGATCAAAGAAGATTAGGCTCTTCAACAGTATGGATACAATATTGTTCGTTTCTATAATCACTGAAGCCTAGCACAAATGAAATTAAAACAACCTCTAAATGAAAGGCAGGTCTAATTCATTAGGTTGCACAGCATTTCTGCATGACTCTTAACTGTTCAGAGTACTATAGAAAATTATTAGAAGTATCAGTTTACATGGTTAAGGAGCAACTATGCAGAACATTGCTGCTTTCTTGTGATTATCTAAGTACCAGAATGAAAATTGTTGATTTTGTCTAGGAATAAACCTATACAGCTAATGAGAATACTATTTTCAGGTAAACAGATCCTTTTTAATGCTCAGTGCTCTTTGATTTCCTTTACTTCTGAGTCTTGGGATTCATTCAGGTATTTGTGAATTCATTATTAGAAAGTAGTATCTTAAGGGCTATCTACTATAGCATAATATGTTGGAAATAAGTTAAAAGAAAAAAGAAAAGCGGGGGGGAGTAGAAGAAACTTCATGTTTACAACAAAAAGTTTAATAATAATGTTCTTAATTGTTCTTGAATGATCATGACAGGATAAGTGCATCACATACACCTGCTGCTCTAATTACACCTGTAACAATTATAGACTGTAACAGAGGAATTACTCTGAAAATGGTCAACATTGTGGACATTTGCATTATCTGAAAGTAGCTTGATGTTGAATTATTGTTATTATTGACTCTTTTAGAATGTAATGGCAAACTATGAATGGCTTTCAGTTTTATTTTATTAATCTGTTTTTTTACACATGCTAAACAAAAGTATTTTTAGTTTTGGAACGTCAGCCTGTCCTTTCCAAGAAATTTTCCATAGCAAAACTTTACATTTGAAATGTGGATGCCAGCTCCATTTTGATGAGCATTTCCTATTAATTCTTCTGGATTTGAGTACCTTAGCTTACTCAAAAATGACGTATCAGCTGCTAAATTTCAACAACTTTTGTTTTTCTGGGATTCAGAAACTATTTGCTATCCTGGACTTAAATGCACTAGGTCAAAACCAGGCAAAGCTGACCTTTTCACTGTTCTGAGCTTCCTTTATGATGAATGAAGTCTTATATACATCTCTTAAGTGTGACTTAGAGACTTACAGGTTTGGAGCTGGCTTACACACATGCTTGACAACCAGGACAATTTCCAAAAGCTAGATTATTGTTCGTGGTTCTAGTCTGAATAGCTAAGAATAACTAATTAAGAAGCAGTCTTTCAAAAGTGTTTTAAAAATAAATAAAATGGTATCGAAAAATGTGAGATTATTACACTGATTATTTGCTTTTATTTATTTCCTAGGCATGCCTGTGAAAAATAACATAGCAGCTTTACGCCAGTCCCCAGGGCAGAACGGCACTAGCTTCCATGGCTGCATCCGTAATCTATATATCAACAGTGAACTCCAGGACTTCAGAAATGTGCCACTGCAAGTGGGAATTCTGCCAGGTTGTGAGCCTTGCCATAAGAAAGTTTGTGTGCATGGAACATGCCATGCTACCAGCCAGTCAGGCTTTTCCTGTGAGTGCGAAGGAGGATGGACCGGACCACTCTGTGATCAACAAACTAACGACCCATGTCTTGGAAATAAGTATGTCCTTCCTCAAGAGAAAACAGTAGTATAACATGCATAGAAGTCTCCTGTTATGTGTATTTTTTTCATAAAAGTTCACACTTGCAAGAAGCAATATAATCTGGGCATGTAAAAGTGAAAACAGCATCCAGGTTATAGTATATATGCTTTCCATAAACCTAATGAGGAAAAGTCCCCAGTTTAGGGGAACCAATCCACACATCTCACTGAAGTTCTGCCTAAAGCCTGGAAGGTTCTCTTACATACTTCTGAATGGGCTTCTTTTGTAATGAGATGCACTGATGCAACTGTGGGTATGACCCTTGGCACAAAAATAATTTTGAAGAAGTTGCAAATGGAAAAAAACTTTTTTTTTCATTTTCAATTGTATAGAGGAAGGTAATACAATTATTATTATCAATAATAATAATGATAATGATAATAATAACAATAATATTCTCTATTGTGTTTTTAAAAATGTTACAATGGATATATCTAATATTTTATATTTTCAGAGTACCCCAGGTTTTAGCAGGAACATAGATTTCGATCTTTATGGTGAACTTCTGTTTAAGTCCGAGTGTGTTAATTCTATTTACTGATTTGAACAGAAAATTTTGGTTTAGACATTTTATATATGTCTATAGAGATGTTCATGTATATAAATGTGTGGAGAGAGAAAAAGTTAGGTATAATTGTGTATATGACAGTTATTGATATCTATGCATATTCATCTTTTAAATTTACTGTAGAGACAGATTCCATTTGGGTTCATGGACTCCCAGCACAAGAAAATCAGAAACTTCAGAAGTTCAAAGTTCTTCTGTATTTATTGCTCTTGGGCAACAAGATGTCATTCTGTTTGTCATTACCACTGTCCTCATTACAGCTTGGCAAATATCTCTTTTTTTTGGTAAAGTAAGCCTGCTTGGATCTTTTGGCTGCTACATTTTCAGTGCAGCATTTACCCATGTAATTTTTGACTTTTAAGGACCAGTGGCCTAAGTTTGCTACGAGATTCTAATAAGATGATTTTCAACTCCCATATAAAATTATGTTTAAATCATCTTTTCACATAGTGTGTGGAGAGTCGGACCCTTTAAATCTTTATACAGCAGTTAGCATGCTTTACAATGCAATTTTCTTTATATTGGTTATAGACTCTTTCAGTACCATTAAGTTTTGAACTCCTCCCAGAGCTAGAGCAGTCAGGTTTTGAAGGATGTCATTATAGCATTTCATTGTTTATTGGTCTTTTTCTTACCCTGCCTTCTTTCTTTTTTTAACTTTAAAGAAAGGTAGTCACAGCAGGTGAAAAATACAAATGTGAATTTATACTTCTATACCTTAGGATTAAAAAATAACATCAAACTGTAAACACACATTCTACTATAAGAAAAGCCAAAGAATTTCTTTAAACTGTCCTTGAAATATTAGATTCTTCATAGGTTCTTATAACTGTGCACATTAGCACCCAAACTGAGTGCTTTTTTGCAGCAAATTACAAAGTTATCAGTATCAGATGTAGGCAGTATCAAAGATAAAAGCAAGTGAGCACAGAATTAATATTTTGTTTGCTCTTCAAAGTATTGGGTTTGTTTCAGCTGTATACAGTGCTGTGAGCTTTTAAGACAGCCAAACCACAATTATTTGGAGTGGAGAAGGGCTTTGTTTTTCTTTAGTTCCTGGGGATTTTATTTCTTTATTTCTTGATTCATCTCTAAATTGTCTATTGAATAGATGTGTTTTATCCATCTAATACAGTTCGACATTCTGCTTTATCTGAGCAACAGAATTGTCACTGCGATCCCTGTTTCAAAAATGTAGGTGATCTTTTAGAGATCCCTGCACATCAGGAAAGGGCTTAAGATAGATTTATTTTACCTACCTCTAGGTGTTTGAATTCAAAATTTAGTGACCAAAGTTTGTTCTCTAGTCAGTAAAGGAATAAACACGTTTCAAAAGAATAAATTAGACCTCAAGTTGTCTAATCACCCTCTGGATAAGCTCAGTTCTGTCCATGACTGTGTCTGGAGCTTATGGCAATTATACATCTAACTTGAGTGCCTGACACAGGTACCTAAAATTAGATGAGATGAAACTGTGCCCAAGAGTTTGCACTTAGCTTGATGTTCCTTTCAGTACAGTCTGAAGAGAAAATTTAGAGCTTCAAAGAGAAGGTGGAAACAAAAGTATGAGAGCTGGCATTAGCTAAAATTTAATCATCTTCTAAGTCAAAGCAAAACCTTACCAAAGACCTTGACACAGATTGCTTTGATATCTAAAGCCTGTATAGAGTATGACAGGATGTCAGTGCCACCTGAGTAACTTTGTAGATCAGATGTCCTAAAAGTGGATGTTTTATAAATGGTGAAAAGATCAAATGCTGAACATAATGAAAACTAAACAAAAGCTATCTGCCCTGTGATACTGTCTAAGCCTTCAATTTGGAATTGCTTAATAGCAGGCTTGGAATATCAGACTTCAACCACAGGAACAATTTTTAATTTTTGTAGAGAACATAGCTGCTTCAAAATACAGACTAATAGAGAAGTTGGAGGTGCTTAACCTATTAGTTTTATATTTGCAGGTTTTAATCCCAATTGGTTATGTTATCTTAAAAATTTCAAAATGCGATGTTGCTCTTAAAAGAATTCTTTTACGAAAACATGCAATTTTAGATGAATTTTTGCTATCTTCAAATTGAAACAAATTGTTTTATTTTAGATCAAACGGGATTTTTATATTTTTTTTTTTATCTAAAGTTTTTCATTTATTTAGGTGGCTGCCATAACATGCTAAGGAGGTTCTGAGCTCAAGATTCGTACACTATAGAGAGGAAAAATATTAGAGAGGAGAAACATCAGGAAGGGTGACTTGTATGTCAGGGTTGCATTCCTCCCCGCAGAGGAATTTTCACTGTGATCTCCCTAGGAAGCTGTATGTAGATAGAAAATTTTTCTATGGAAACAACAGTTAAAGACAATAACATTATTTTTGGAAGGAAGCTATTGACCCTGTGCTAACAAATGAGGAAAGGAAAGCAATTTTATTCCAAGTCATTGGTAATGCTTTCAGAAGATGAAATCCCCTAGGATTACACCTATGAACAGGTAATTAAACATCCTCCTTTTGGGAAACACCACCTCTCTCTCAAAGAGAAGTAAGACCAGCTGTGTGTTCCCATACAGCTGTAAATCAGAACTTAGCAGATGCAACTTAACTCACAATCTTTTTTTGTCTAACAACAAGATTTGAGCCTGCCACAAATGTTTATCAAAGCTCAGCTGGGAGAGTAGCTACTTTAATCGTTTTGGGTGAGACTTGGTAATGCACAGCCTCCTCTAGTGTGAGGTTTGGTATGAATTCTGGGTGAGTGCTGTTGCCTTTCAGTGAAGCACAGACCCTCCTCGTACAAGACCCGGCTACTGGCAGCTGGCAATGCAGACTAATGTATTTGAAGGGAAAGCACATGTTCAGCTTGAAACTACCATTGCTTGAGTCAGAATAGTTTCTGTTAGGAAGGGCCTGACCTGTCTTTGTGCTGGGAGCCCCATATTTCATGAGTGACAATATGAAGTTTCTTTTAAATGATACACGAACCAGAATTTCAGGTGA
This sequence comes from Oriolus oriolus, assembly GCA_013400235.1. Lineage (NCBI taxonomy): Eukaryota > Metazoa > Chordata > Aves > Passeriformes > Corvidae > Oriolus > Oriolus oriolus. The sequence goes on from VXBT01012612.1 coordinate 195,726, forward strand.
GTTTCTTTTTTCTTTGGCTTGATTTTGCTGTGTTCTTCTCAAAAGCATGCTGAAAATTTAGGTAGACAGGAAATGTTGTTTTTAATAACTGTGGCTTGTAAAATTCTTCCATAACACATCTACAGTGGCTATTTTCTGGTGAGAGAGAGTTCTGTACTGCAGCTTGTTTTGTGTAAACCTGCATACCAATTATAAACCACTTCACTGCATCTCACTGAAAAAGTCCATTAGAAACAAAAGCAATTTCTTCTGAGTACAGTCCAAAGTATTTGTAATTAATGTTGCTTAGCCTGAACTTTGATGAATAATTTATTTTTATTCTCTTGGGCTTGTTTCCCCTGTAGATGTGTGCATGGTACCTGCTTGCCGATCAATGCATTTTCATACAGTTGTAAATGCCTGCAGGGACATGGGGGAGTCCTCTGTGATGAAGAGGAAATGCTGCTTAACCCCTGCCAATCCATCAGGTGTAAACATGGCAAATGTAGGCTTTCAGGACTTGGGAAACCATATTGCGAATGCGGCAGCGGATACACGGGGGACAGTTGTGATAAAGGTAAAAAAAATAATTAAATTGCTGTGGTCTTAGAAAAGAGGCTTTTTTAGTAAAACATGAACAGCCAAGCACATGAACAGCCAAAAACATGACCAGTTTTTTTTTTTTCCACAACACACACATTTGTTGCTTTTTTTTATACCATAAGAATTTATCTTGATGAGAGAAAAAGCAAGCCTTTCCCATGAATTTGTTTACATTTTGAGGATTTTTTCATCAAATGTTTTGCTGTGAAAACATTTCTTTTTTTTGCCTTTATTCAGAAACACATTTTTACTATATTTAACTATTACCTTTTACCTGCTGTATCTTTCTGTATTTATTGTTTCTCTACCTTCTGCAACTGAGAAGCCAAATCCAATGATTCTGCTCCTAGTTTTATCACAAACTCTACTTTTGACCTCTCAGCTTCAACTGATTTATCACAGCGAATTATGCAGGTGAGATGGATGAAAACAGGATGACTTTACCCCCTACCTTTTTTCTTTTTCCTTTGTCTATCAAAGCTCTCCCTCTCCCTCCCTTTCCCTTACCCCAGATGGCATTTATTTTGTATCGTACATAGATGTGAATAGAAGAATATGGTTGTAGAACTTTTAACAGATGTCTCATTTTTAGCTGGCTTTATACCTCAGTAATTTATGAAGTTAGCGGAATGTAACTTATATTAAATAAGGGTTTGAATAATATTAAACTCTAGGTCTAATAAATTAAATTGCATGCTCTCTGAAACATTTCCCTATGGTAAACAGAACCAGCTGCAAGCAGTGTAGGAACAGAAGATGTGTATTTTTATAAAAGAGGAAAAGATTTAAGCTTCCAATTTTCTTGTCATTGTAATAGCTTCGTATTTATGGTTTACATATACATAATTTAAGCTTTACCGAAAATAGGAGGTATAGGGAATGAAACTCGGCATTAATCAAATTACATTTGGTAGAACCACTAGTTTCCAATATACAGTCTCAGTCAAACTTTAAAATATCCATCCCAACTGCAAATAGTAACACAGCACCTTCCTGTGTTGCACCTTCTTGGACCCGTGTCTCAAAATTGCATCTCTTATTTTAAATGTTGTTTTCTGCAGAAATCTCTTGTCGAGGGGAACGAGTCCGAGATTACTACCAAAAGCAGCAAGGGTATGCTGCGTGCCAGACGACCAAGAAGGTATCGAGACTAGAATGTAAAGGCGGGTGCTCAGCCGGGCAGTGCTGTGGGCCACTCCGGAGCAAGAGACGGAAATACTCCTTCGAATGCACTGACGGGTCGTCATTTGTGGACGAGGTTGAAAAAGTGGTGAAGTGTGGCTGTACAAGTTGTCCCTCCTAAGTGTCCCTGTCACACTTGTCTTTTGAAAATGTTGTATACTTATTGACCGTGTCGGACTAATTAATGCTTCATAGTGGAAATATTTGAAATATATTGTAAAATACAGAACAGACTTATTTTTATTATGAGAATAAAGACTTTTTCTTCATTGAAAAAAAGATTCAAGTGCTTGAACTGAGACTTCTCATACCCAAGAGGAGCTTTGAAGAAAAAAAAGGACCTGGTAACATTGCAGCAGAGATGGGAAACTTTAACTGCTTTTAACATGGATTCTTCTTTATAACATGCTGAAGATACACTGACACTATACACATGTGACTTTCAACTTAACAGCTCAGAGATGAAATATTGACCAAAACACGAGGCTTGTTTTTTCACTTTCGTACCAGTCTATTTTATTGTCTTGACAGACCATACCAATCACTTACCTAAGGATGAGGAAGCCTTATGAGCAAAAAGAATCAGATTATACAGAAATAACAATTGGTTGAAACATATTTTGTCTTTTGGAATTATTAAGCATCTTGAGAAGATGGGGTCTCATTTGGGAAATGGGAGATACAAGAATATACTATAATCCTGAAATCTCCTGATGATGTGTACTTTTATGTCAGCATGTTAGCAAAAGAAGCATAAAAAAGTGTTTATCTTCCCTTTTACAGTATTAATTTTTTGTAATATAAATGTTCTGGGGATGATAAAATAGATTATTGATGGATAAATTAGTAATAATATGGATTTCTGTTTCTATGAGTTCTAAACAACTCTATACAGTATTGGGTTTCATTGAGAAATATTTATTGTATCAAAGTACATTGTACTTAACCCTTTTAGGCCATCCCTTTTACTGTTTTTCAATGCTTTAATATATATTAATTTATATTTGTCCCAGTATTTTTGTAATTTTTTTTAAAGGACTTAAAAATCAGGATTTTTTTGCAATAGAACTAACGTAGCATGTCGTCTTGGGGTAAATGTTTTCAGTCTGTTTTTTCCTTTCCATTCCCTTTTACTTTTCCTTAGAATCTGACCGCTTGGTGTCACTGAATAGAAAGTGGTGACAATTTGCAGTTTCACATATAGCAGATATTCAGGACACCTTCCAAGAACCTGTAATATATGACAGAAAATGTCTTTACACTAGATGGCAATTGTAGAGAAGTTAATTTTCCCTATATACAGTACTTACAGAAAATAAGATGGCATGTAGAAAATTACATTAGAAGATAGATCTTTATAAATTAATATTCCCATGGAGCTCTTTACCTTTTTTATAAAAAAGAAAAAAAAGGCTGTACTATCAAAACCTGTGATTTTCCCCAAATAATAAAACTACTTTACTGCCCTAATGTTCCCCATGTTAACATGTTGCTGCTAAATTATAATGTAGAATTGGTAATCAATAGTGAGTTGTGTTCTTCTTTCAGTAAAACCCAGGGTACCCTGTAAAAATGCAGATGTTTTTTCAATTTTATTTTATTATTTTTTTTACAAAAAAGTTAGATGTACATGTGTAATGCAGTGTGCTTTGTCATATTTGGACTGATATCAGTAATGCTACTGATGTTTGTAAATTAAACAGATATTTACTTCATTAACAGCTTTTATTTGTATTCTTCTGAGAAGTTTAAATGGTCTAGCAGCCTTTAATTAAACATCTGTTGCAAGGAATATTTGCTAAAAAACAGTATAAAACCCAACCCTAGATCTAGTGTATTCATTGCTGAAAATCTGAAGGAATTTACTTGGGATTATTACACCTAGAGGCAGTGACATCTGAAAATGTCTGTGCATTATGAACTCAGATGAACTTATACCAAAACTAAGAAAATACTTATAAATGAAGTACACTGCAGGAAAAGGCAAATTGAGTCCATCCTAATACTTTAATGGTTATAAAAATGGCAATTTGACAGTTGTTCTAGCAAGTAATTTGATTTAGAGGGATTCATTTTCACAAATCTTTGACTGTATTTTAAATTTAAGCAATTGGATGGAATCATACTTAACCAGGTTTATCTTCTCTAATATATTTTTTACAAATAATTCTGTGTTTCTGTTACTTAGTCTACTTTAGAATTTGTCTAAATATCCAATGGAACAGCCTTTGGTATGAGGCCTTTTTGGTAGCTTCTATGACTGCTAAAAAATCTGCTGTAAATAGGGGTAGCTTTGAGGAGATAGAAGCCATTTTTGCCTATCAGTCCTTAAACGGTGTTCTTGGATATGGAAAGATCGCTTGGAGCTCAAAGTCCCTGTACCAAGTATCTGGAGCTGGATTGCTTTCCGTCCTCATATTGACAGAGAAAGAGGAACTTTGCAGTGGTGTTCAAGCAATACTGGCGGCTTCTGGTGATCTTGAGTTCATCAAGGGAGGGATTTTCTGTGGTCTCCAAGCAGAACCAGAAAACCCTGTTAGAATTAAAAGAGAAAAAAAAAAGAAGAAACCCACCCAACACCCCCAAAACCAAACCCAGCTTTGTCACCTGCCCCTCTGAAGAAAGACAAGGCACCTACATCAAGTGATGATTCAGCTCTCCTTAGCCCCTTTTCTCACCACCTCAAGCATCACAAAGTGCCACTGTACATGGCAAGAGAGAACTTCCTCAATGGGTTAGGTCACCCTAACACCTTTCTAATACCTAAATCAAGTTTCTTGTAACACTGCCATAATAGGCTGCCTTGTACCTGTATTCCCCAAAAAAGAGATGGGGATCTGAGGAAACTGCCACTTCAGGTATCACTGCCGCAGTCAAGAATTTAGTTCACTGCAGAACATTCCAGACGCAGATTTTCATTCAAAAATATGTCATGTAGCTTTTAACACAGATCTTAGGGATTAGGTTTTTCTCCTTGTGTCTGCTACCTTCTCTAGGAATCACTCTCATAGAGTCTGCTTTTAATGTATTGAATAAAATCCATAAAATGCATTGGATCTGAAGGATATGACTCAGTAGAGTGGCCAAGTTCTCATGTCAATGCACTGCATACAATTTGAATTCTTTTTTCATTAGAAAATAAGAAAAATGAAGCTTGGAGATTCCATCATTTTCTGCCAGTATTCTTAAAAGCTGTAAAAAAGAGAAAGCACATGAATACTGCTTAATTTGTACTGGTTCATGCACAGCTCTTACTGTCATCTCACAGATGACAAATTTGTGAAAGAGCATGAAAAAAGACCATTTTTGAATAAAGCTAACAAAAGTCATTGTTCTTTTGTTAACATTGAAAGTCAGTTCAGAGCAGCAGCTATCACACATGGAACCAGACTCTGCAGTCTGTATTAACATTTCTGGGGCAGATGGATATTTGAGGTATAAAAATATTGTTCTAAGCAAACCACTTGTAGGCTATGAACAAGCTTTGGGAAATACAGTTCATTTTACAAGATCTATTGTAGTAACAATTTTGTCTTCAGAATACTTTTTATTGCCATATGGGGATATCATGAGCCCTAGTATTACAAGAATCGTTGTGATATGAGGATGCTCTGTGTAGGTGCCACAACCAATATAACACTCATATGATGTTATGAAGGCATTTGCTTGGAAAGAAGAGCATGCAGAGGTTTTGGAAATGACAAGTCTGGCAGACCTGATAATCCACAGTGTACTTGCAGGGATGGTAGGCACTAGAGTAAGTGGATTGTCACCATGTTAGTTTTGATGAGAGGATGACTAAAACATGGTGACTAAGGTGATGACTAAGAGATGAGACAGAGAGCGGTACATTATGGAAAGGAGCTTGCTGTTAAGAAGAAAATGCCCAGAAGTTTTGGAAAACTGTCAAGAGTCTTGGGGGTTGTTTGTATCTAAGCTCTATTTTGGGAACTTTATCTGCTGCTGCTTGAAACTTACAAGTTTTTTAAAACCCCTTTACAGTTCTGACAAACACACTCGATATATCTGTCTTGAGTTAACCCTATTATTTGAGGAAAAGTGTATCTTTTCAAAGCAATTAAAAATCTCATCTTTTGGTTCCTATCTTCCCCTTTCAAAGCAAGTGTTATTCCTGCAGTAGCTCATTAGGCATGCAAGTGTCTGTGCTTCAGCTATCCCACCTTACACTGGAGAGCCTGGCACATAATTTCAGTTCCCATAAAGTGCAGTTCACCAGCTGAGCCATTCAGGATTCTTGGCTTTTAGAAGCATCTGCAGGCAGAGCTGGTACCTCCAATCTATTTAAGATTCCTGGAGTGGAAGTCAGAAAATCATTGGTAGTTGTGACTATGTAGGGGCTGTCAGGAGTACAGTAAAACTGAAGTGTTTGCCTGCATGCCTGGAGAGCCTGCTCTTTCACTGTGTTCTTTATATACTGTGTTCTTGGGAGAGTGGGAAGTCATGCTCATCCTTTCTAAAATATTTTAGCATAGAGGGATTTCGTGTCCTTTTGTAAATAAATTGTCTAGGCTGGAAATCATAGGCTTCTTTGGCCCTCAGCCAGGTTAAACTGTGTCTTTATACCTTAACATCAACCATCATCTTGGACACCAACAGATCCTGATGTTAAAAAAAGTGCATAAATCTTGCTCTCAGTTTAATAAAACACAGATGGGAAAAGCAAACCAAACAGAGAGTTAACAGCTCTATTCACTAGTCTCCTGGGCTCCATGTGATTAAATCAGAGTTGGAGGGTATGTTCCTGCTGCTGCTGTTCTGGCCAGTGTCCGTAGGGGTGATGGCCAGCAAAGGAGAAGTACTCTGTCAGAGCTGCATGTCATTTGTCAAGCTGAGAAAAAACAGTCATCTCACTGAACAGCAAGACTTCTGGCTATCCACAGTCCCAGCAAATATGCTCCAGCTCTACAGCATGACACCCATGCTGCAGGAATTTTGCTCAGCCATGGGAACAGGCTTTAAAACTTCCTCCCAGATCCACAACTTTATTTCAGACTACTGATCTTAGTAGTGTTTTCTGGTCTTTACGACTCCATCCTTTTATTTCATTCCAGATTAGAGGTAAACTCCTCTAGTTCTTCACATTGAGCCTCAGTACTCTCAATCACTGCCCTATACTACATACAGGAAATTAAGACTTGGTTTTTTTGTTCCCATTTTAGGTATTCATTAACATTTGTAGAGGGATCAGAAGACCTGCCTTAAAGAAGGTTATACATCCAGCTACAGAGATAAAACATTTTCGTAGTCTTTATAACTCAGTAGATGTTAAAGTAGCTCCTGTGAAACAGTCTGACAGCTATAGAGTGATGTAAACTTACTTATTTTATGGATTTGTAGACTTAGACTACAACAGGGGAATTGTTATCTGGTTTTTTCTGCTACTACTTTTACTTTTTTAAAAATTCCTTTTAGGACACTTTCCATATCACAAGAGACAAGTAAAGATAGGATTAATGTGCCTGGGTTGCTTTTTCTGACATTAAAGTTCCTTAAAATTATCCAGTAGCCTTTCTTCTAAGGACACTTTTCTTCTTTCTCATAGTTTTTCACATTCTAGGCTTCAATCTGTTGTTTCTGTGAAACTTTGTCGACTCTGTTTAATTTCCAGAACAGATTTAATGCTTCCAGAGGAAGGAAAAGAATACCTTCTTTTTCCTGCAGCTGTGCCTAAAATCTCTCACAGAACATCTTTAGAAGTATGTTTTCTTTCAAAATCCTCTGAGACTAGGTTAACTTGAGCTGGTTTTACTGCAATTTTTTTTTTTTGCTTTTGCTTCTCATTAGCTTTATTTATTTAATCACATTTATGTGTTTCTGCTATGGTAACAGCAATAAGAAGAGTACTTTCTGACCTGTGCCCCAGAAGTTGCTTGCTGTTTTGAAATACGAAGTTTAAAGAGTCTGAGGTTTGCCTGCTCTCTCTTCTCTTTCCTTTTTTTTATTGTTTTGTTTTTCACTGGATCTCCTTCCCTAACAGTTCACCCATTTTTGTGTAGTTTTATGTTTATTTTGTAGAGGAAAGGTAAGAACATGAGACAATGTCAACACTAAGTAAAACTGACCACAGAAGACACATAGATCTACACAGAATATCCACAGCAAGATCATGTGGCAGAGCATATACTCCTCTGCAGAAAAAGATTCACTATTACTCTAAATAAAAAAAAAAATTAAAAACCCCAAACAAAATCAAAAAAGAAACCCAAATCAAACAAACAAACAAAAAAGCAAACAAAAAAAAAACATAATGAGAAACTTTGGAAAGCAGCTTAAATGTGAGAAGCAAAGGGTTTAAGTCCCAAGTGGTCAGAACAGTGCTCATCATCCATTATCGCAGACCACAGACCAGCCATTGGCACTTCCGCCTTCTCTCCTGCTCCAGGCACTCCAGACACTGCTTGCTTCCCCCCTTTCCCACCCACCCCACTCCAAGCCTGACTGTGCCTGCCATTCCCACAGCCTTCCCAGATGACACTTCTTCCTTCCCACATGCAGAAAGTCACAGCAATCACCTTCCTGAATGTGCCTTCCCTAAGATAACCTGAGGCGTCTAGTCAGGGCAAAACACCATGCTGATGATGGAAAGAACACTCTCCAGCTAATCAACATTTGAGCATTTAAAAATCAATTATTATTTATTAAACTGTTACAGCAAAGTGCTAGTACCAATCAGTGGGAGCTGTGGCTGTCAAAACATTTAAGTAATAAAATTCCCAGTCTGTGTGTAACATGGAGAATGGCGCCTCTTTGTTTTCATTCTGAAAAGCAAGTGTAACCAGGTTAATTGAAAGGAAGGGTAAAGAGACCTAGCACTAACTGAAAATCTGCTCAGCAATCACATGCAAACACTACAGACAGAAATATGCCCCAGTTTGTCTGTTTCGTTTGGGTTTTTTACTAAGAGAACAAAGAATAAGCAATCAAATAGGTAAGGCATGCATGCCTGGGAAATAACGATGCTAAAAAGGAACCAGCTCTGGCTGTATCAAAATGCCAGGCAGCGAATTCATAAGGGAATTAACTGCTGCAACTGCTTGTGGGTAACAAAAACAAACGTATTTTCAAACTTTTGTAGAAAGGACACTTACAGCCCAAAAAATAGTGACCAGCTACACAAGTCATCCTACTTCCTGCTGACATGAAAGGACTGTTTGGAAATGAGTTCTTTTAGCAAAAGTTATCACAGTTCATTTGAATTTCATATGGTAATTAACAGACTTGTAAAATGCAGAAAAACAACAGTATTAGATGAGACAGAAGAAAATATTAAAGATTTAAGACATCTAGGACCAGATTCACTGTAGGCTCAAGCTGCTTCATGCTGTTTCAGTGATGCAAAGCAGCTGTAAACCCAACTTAGCTGGCCTGGAGCCACTGCAACTCCTATCTGCTAAAAAAAAGGTGTTTTCAGTTGCACCAAACCTGGGTTTAGAACTCTGGTTTGTCCTGCAGCCTATTGGCTAAAGGAGCCATTATTTGTGTTACTTTGGGAAAACTTTTGTGCCCCTCTCGCTCAGCTCTGCCCTGCTTCCCCATTTAAAAGATGCTGAGGATCTGTGGGAAAGGAGGTCGGTCTTCAGTGCTGCTCTCCAGACTCCGGGGGAACGAAGGGAATCAGCAATTCCTCTTCAGCAACAACAATCAAAAATGAAAGGAGGTCTTTAACCAAAAAAATAAAATTAAGTGAGTACTATTATAGTAAAACTGCTTCTAGTGAAGTAATTTCTTGAAGTCATTTCTTTAATATTCTCTCTTAAAGGCTCACTTAATTGTGGCTCCATAAGAAAGCACTATGGAAAACAGATTCTTCTTGTAAAATCTTTAGTGTGTATATATATATATACACACAGATATACAAGGGTAGAAAGTGAATACTTTTTTGTTTGTTTTTCAGGATATTAACTTATTCAGGCTTTTTGGTTCCCCTGAGCAGCTCTGAACAACAGCAGGTATGATTAAGAATTCAAGGTAGCCGGCAGCGAGGAGGTTTGACCTAAGCTATCTTGACTTTGTACTCTATGCATTTAAATGCAGCATGTCTGTGTGGAACACACTGTAGTTCACTGGGGTACAGCATATCTAATTTAGTCACATGCATGCATTGAAATAGCTGTGTGCACATGCAGATCACTTCTTTTTTTTTTTTTCAGTTTTTAGCCAAATTAGACGATCAAAGCCATGTAAAACCTTTTGTAATGAAACTTGAAGCCACATGTAATGAAACCAGATAGTTTTTCCTTTCTGATGTAAAGTCTTTCCTGTTTTCAGACATTACTATAAACCTACATCTTGGTCCAGTCTGTAACTTGGTCCAGCTTGGATTAGCTTTGCAAACAGTTTGATGAATCTGGGATGATTTATAGCTGGAGGTAGAAAGAAAACAAACAAAGAACTTAAAGTTTGGCCTGCTTTACACTCAAAATCAAGCGTAACCTCCTACTGACTCCTTTTGGATTTTTGTGCCTTTTCAAATCCCAGAAGGAAAGCACCCCACTGAATCTTGAATCCAGCACGAAAAAGATTCTGCAGTGGTAAATGTAAAAGTAACCTTCCCAAATATCCTTCCCTTTTCTGAGAAATTTCCATTTAGACTTAAATGAGGGATTTATAGAGAGGGAGATTGAGGAAAATATTTCCTCCTTAGTACCAAGAGCTGAATGTACTCATCTTTGTTCAGAAGACAAGAAGTACATCTATCAAAGAGCACTTTATCCATGCTATCCACAAACTTGTTCATTCACTTTTAATTCAGCTTAAAAGGAAGATGACAAATAACAGCAGGGAGCTGTTTAGCTAAAGGAAGTGTGACATTCAGAAAAATCAATACAGATTTGCAAAGAGACCGTGGCTTAAATTTAACAGTGCAAAGAATGTGAGTTATAGAAGCTCTAAGGGTTCCTATTTCCCATCCCTTCTAAGTCTAGTGAGTCTAAATTCAAGATATGTCTTCAGGGAATAAGGTGATATCTGTGAAGAATACCCTACACCTTTATTTCATAACAGGGATTCTTTCAAAAATGCTTCTTTACTGGGCCATATTTTTCTTCAGAAATTGTGCTGGCTCTTCTAATTTCTACCTGTTGCCACTGCACCTGCACCAGGTGACACTCTTATCTGGGCCAGGCCATCTTTGCTTTCAGCATCAGCAAGCAGAAGGGGAACAAACCAGTCCCACAAGAAACAGCTGTGCAAAATATGCCTTAAGCAAGATCTGAATGAGCAGATGCTTTGCTCCTTTGGACCGGTGTGGGTGACAGTCTGTCCCACTTAAGGGAGAAGCTCAAACAAAGAGCTGATTGAAGTTGTTTGTGTATTCCAGTATTTGGCCAGAAGGAATGGAATATATGTTTTGACACACCTTCATTCCCATATAACTAGAAAATAAAAGTATAAACAGTCATAGATCTTTAAAGACATAATACTGAAGGTATCTCTGATTCTTGATAAAAAAGCATTTTATGCATACAAATCAGAACACAGAAGTGTGGCCCTACACAAGCCTAAAACCACAACTCTTTCTATTATCAAAATTTTACTCCTGAGCTAAGAGGATTTCAATCTGTATCAAATTACAATACATTCAACATTTAAAATATCTCTTTTATTTAAAGGTATCCTAAGCAAGAGAACAGTTCTTATGTTACAACAGGTCATGTTTCCTATTACTATCAATAGTGGTCACTTTCAAAGGACAGACAGACAGTTTAGGCTCAGCAACATTGCCATGAAATCTATCCACACCTTGTGTAAGGTCAATCATGCACAAACCCATTTAACCAATCTTTAAAATACACATGAATCCTTTAATTCATTCTAGATCGAAATGCTGTTTTTCATCCATTTGAGGCATGAAAATGTATATAATGGATTCAGAAAAATTCCACATAATTATCCTGGTTGGATGTGAAATTTCTTTCAATCTTTGATCTATAATGTAGTGATGTGTCAGCTCGACCAGAGTAGTTTTATGTGCAGGAAATAAGACAAGCTGAGTAGCTTCATGGTTAATTGATTAAAAGGTTCTAAAGAAGGTGCAAGATCAAAGAGCAACTTAATGGTTTTATGTTACTCTAGAGAACTGTTGGTCCACTTGTCTGACAAGACTGACCTTGGGCAATGAAGTAACAGGCAATTAAAAAAAAATTGCAAAACTAAAACACAGATCATATTTATCTAGTTCAGCATCCTTATTTCCTCTAGCAAGTATTAGGTGGCACACCCTAGTGCTCTTAAAACAGCTTCATTTTGTTAGCCTTTCATGCTATGTGGCCTAAATATTGAGTACACAACAACAACAACAACAAAACCACCACAAAATAAAACAAACAAAAAACCAGAAAAAAACCCTAAGAAACTCAGAATCACAGAACGTCACGCTGTTAAAAATCTATGAAAAAACAAACAAATGTCAAACCATAGCTGAAGGACAATTCATTGTAGAGTCCTTGGTCTGTGGAATCACTGAGTTCCCTCAGTGTCTCCACTGGCACTGGGAACTGATGACACCTTGTAGTTTGCAAGATTGGCTCATCTTGAGAAGTATATTAGGAAGTAATATAATCGCTTAAAATAAAGGAGATAAAAAAAATAAATAATGCATTGACTCTTAAAGAAGAATTTAAGAAGGCCATTCTCTAAATGACACTTTTAACCACTATACTTTCTGTTTAGGCTGTCATCACTAGGCTATTCAAAACTCTCATGAGCACAGTTTGGTTTATGTCTCCCGAATACAAGCACTATACTTACATTGAGGTAAAAGAGAAATACTGAGAATATCAGGGAAATAGTGGCAAGAACTGCACACAAAAAGATTTCCACAAAATGGAGATGCAGCATGACCAGAATCCAAATTTTTCTGAGTTCTGATACAGTGTGGTATTTTCTAGCCATGACCAGATAATATTTTGCTTTAACTGAACAATTAGGACAACCAGTTAAGACATCAACACTAGTAAGACTGGAGTTAGGCTCAATCTGGTGCTCTATTCTATTTCAGCCTCTGGTGCTTGGGCTTCTGGCAAACAGTAGTGCTTAAAAGCCAGATGCAGCCTCCCCTTCATGCAGAGATGGCTGCATAAGTCAAAAGCACAGTTACACTAAAAAAACCCACATTTTCCTCTTCTGTATTAATCTTGCTCTCACCAAAACCAAGGTACTCTTACATGTTTTTCCATGCATTTTTTAATGTTTCTATGGATAATCCTGTCCCTCCCCAGCAAATTCTCACCTCATTACTGTGAAGCAAGGCCCCTTCCTCAGGCAGTGCTGCCACTGTTTCCACCTCACCAAAAAAAAAGAGAACTCTTTCTCTAGGTATTTATCTTCCCTTCAACATCATCAGGAGAGCTTGGCCATGTGGCAAGAAGTATCACAAGATGCCCATCACCCAGAGCAAAAATATGAAGACATCGTTGAATGCGAAAACAACTTCCCTTGAAGGAAAACTATTCTGTTAAGAGACACCTAGGAAAGGACTTGGATAGTATGAACTACTGGAAAAAGAAAGAGTCACAGGAAATGTCATGAGACACAGCATCTTGGGGAGACCCCTCTCATCTGTGGATTATAAATTAATTAACACATCTGACCAGTCAGTTAATGACACCGTACTATGCTCTACATTTAACATCTTTTATTTACAGAACATGACTTTCAGGTCAAGGATGTAGAAGTTCCCTGTTGTTCTATTTACTTAAAACAAACAAACAAACCCCTACTACTGTTCCTGCTGGCCTGCTTCACTTCACAAAGAAGAATATCCTGCTTGAGCTGACCAGCTGACAGCTCTGCTAAGTGCCTGATAAGCTGCCTGTCCTGGGTCACCACAGAGTGGGAACTTCTGAGCTGTGTAATGGGATTAGCTTTCCCACACCATTCCCAGAGAGCCCATTGTTGAAAGAGGAATAGTTTTATTCATGGCAACAAGTCAAACACAAACGCTTGGCAAGTCAAAATAAGAAAAAATAAACAAACAAATGGAGTTTTGGCAGAATCTGGGATTTGCCCTATTGGAAATTTCTTTCTAAGCTGATGAAGAAGTTGACTGATCTGGAATGGGGCACTACATTTGCAATAGAGCTAAAGAGTAACTCATTAAAGACTCCTCTTTTGTTTTGATAAAAGATCTTTCATTACCTCAAAGCCCTTTCCTTCACAGAGATCCTAAAAAACAAAAGCAACCACAACCTCGCAACACATCTTTGGGTGAGGGGGAAAAATACTACTGCTAAACTTTCTGTGGAGGAGTCTTGAATTAGTCATTTTGTAGTTTTGCAAGGACAAAATGCAGAGAATTGTGATTTAAGGATATAATAATTTTCAATGTGCAAATTCCCTTTATTGGAGTATAAATGGTGCCTTGAGGGCACATAACAGCCTTGAATTGGGCCTGGCAGAATCAGTTTTATTGTATTCTACTGTGCAGAAACAATTCCTTCAGTAAAATTGTCACATGTCATTTTTCAGCCTGCTCAAGTTCAGTCTTGTTATTGTAAATTACTTTGTAGTTGAGAGGTATATCCAAACATCTGTACTTAATACTGCCTTGAACCTTCTCTTTTATAATCTAAAACTCTTCTCTTTTTGTTTTGGTCTAGCCACTTTTGTGGCTCATATTTCCAGTATAAGCACTTTTCACGATTTTTTCTCAATCTCAATTTCATTCTCCAAATGATTCTGCTTTACTGCTTAACAGTACTCCAAAGAGACCCACTGGAAATGGTACTTCCTATTTTGTTTTTCTAAATCTTCGGTGGACCTGATGTGTTTCCAATTTCTTGTTACTAACAGATTGTCACTGAGGTTTTGATTGTCGCCTCTGCTTTTTGGTACTTCTGTTTTTCACAGTGAACCTGTTGCCACATCTATAGTGAAAATACCAGTACATGTACATTTGGACCTTAGGCCTCTTTGGCACGGTGAACCTCTCACAATTTCGTTAGTGATTATGGTATCTTCACATTTTTTGTTTATGCACCAACCAAGCACCTGGGGAAATAGGGCATCATGAGGAGTCTTACAAACTTCACAAACTGAGAGACCTCATGAACATTGCTGGGCAGAGGTACTGCTGTAGGGATTAGCAAAAAGGTTTTGCTGTGAAGACATACCAGCTCAGCTGGAACTAATTTGGGAAAGCCTCATACTACATACCGTGATTTTAAGTCTGAAGTATCTCAGGATCTTGCAAAAAAAAAGGAATTTTCTCTTATTAAAATAACTATTGGATTTTCAGATTGCACAGAGGATTTCTTGTACTTACAGCCTGCACACCAGGAACTGAAGAAATACGGTGCTAAGCTGCAGTTAATAAGCCCAGTCAGACCTTGATGAGAGCTAATGAATTCCTACAGCTTCTTGCTGACTGTGTGGCACCATGCAGCTTTCTTGCCATCCTTATTCTCATCATTTCAGGTCCAAGGGTGCGGTGTTGTGGAGTTGCTAGCACGAGTCCTTATTATTAACACCAGAGCTCCTGCTCAGGGCAGTGCAGGCACACAGTGCCTGTCGACCCATGTTGGCTCTGGAAGCACTGCGACATTTGTACTTGCTCTATACCCAATTTCACAGGCTCCCAAGCACAGCTGATGCTCAAAACCCATCTCCCAGGGTTTGCTCTACTTAGTGGTCAGGAAGCAGCTGTGAGAGACTTAAAGGTCATAATTGCCTCAAACACTGTTAAGATCACCGAAGGACTTTGCCCACTATGGCAAACTGTATAAGGAAGTAACTGCTCATTTGAGACCACCAAACACACCCCATTCTGAATATGCCTCAGTGGCATCCTGGATTTTTGGGCAACAAGTTGAGCCACCTGAGTGGAACTTGAGATGTGATAAAGGTAGTTCTATTGTCCAATTATCTCAACCTAGGAAGAGGTAAACAAGCTGGGGGAGCACTGATAGTGAACAAAAAGAATCTACAAGGAAAGCCAATTCAGCAACTGTGCTGAAATCAGCTCTGACTGAGCCCAGCAGGGAGGGGCCATGGCCCAGCAACTCAAAAGAAGAGAGACTGAACATGGGACTAATCAGCATTGGAAGCAAGAGAATCATTTAACCAATAGGATAAGAGAACTGTGTACCCAATGAGAACTGATTCCTTTGTTTGCTAAAATGTGTAAGTGGTGAGAAGTTTTGAGTGACCTTGTGATTCCCACCACTAAGAAGACCAGAATAAGAGGACCAATGGGATGCTGTCTGGATCCATGGGTGGTGATGTCTTTCTATTTAATCTGTTACTCTAACCTCCCCACTTTTTTCTATTTCCTTCTATCTCTCTCTACCTCACATTTACTGTTAAATAAAATTAATACTATTGACTTCAGCATACAGTGTAGTTTGCACCTTAATTCATGCAGAGGCATCTCTCTAATAATCATAATAATCTGATCTAAACAGCAGCACTCCAGAAAATTGTATTTGTACATGTAAAACTGAAGGAAATAATAATATAAGCAAATTTTTAAAAGCACACACATCAAAACTAGAATACCTAGATATGTTTGGGTCTAACTGTCAGATTCAGCTAAAGAGATTTTTCCTAGCAATAAAATATCTGGTGCTTGCTTGTCAAAACAGTGGACTAATCTTTTTTCATTTTCCTTGTGACAAGGTCCAGTGTCTGAGGGCACTAAGAAATGAAATATTACTGTCTGATATGTTGTTGTAAGTAAAAGACCAGTTAAACAACACAAACTAAAGAGTAGATTTAAATGGTCATTGCCTTTTCAATTTAAGAACAAACTATTAAATAAATTTCTAACGACTACTGTCACTATCTAAAGCAATAACATTAAAACATTTGAGTGCAAAATCACACTTTAGTGAAGAAAGATGGTGTAAAATATTATTTATTTTGAGTCAAAGAAATAATGTAAGTTCTGAATAACCACTTATGCAGCACTTATTGCCCCTGATTGATAATTAGTATTCAGCAAAAATCACAGAGCATTAAAATATTTATTCAAACTAGAATGTATCTAATTAGAATGAACACAACCAACCAAACAAAAAACCTCCTGTTGGTGACCTAACCTTCTCCCACAACTCACTGCTTTTCTCCACTACTTGGGGAATGCACACAGTATTTGTCCTAACAGATACAGTCCTTTTGGAAGGACACCAGTGTATTTACCACTATTCATCCCTTACTGATTGTTGTGTTTTCCACAATTATAACACTACTGTTTGCAGAAGTCATCTTTAGAAAACTGTAGTAGATTGCAAGATTGAATTCCATGCTAGAAGTGCTCATGGGATTATTTTAGAACTGCTGTCATGGTATATATGCTAGATAAAATGGTTGGATGCACAGAATGGAATAATACTGCAGGACTGGCTCTGCATTGCTGTCAAGGATATGTTATACCAACATATTCAGTGGGGCACTGCACTTCCTAGATTGGGCTGGTAATGAAAATGGTGACATTTCAGTTTTGTGGGTGGAAATCTACACAACCAGCGGCTGATGGAAGTACTTGAGATGTCGGCCTAGAACAGGAAACAGACTGAAGTGGCCTGGCCAAAGCTTGCATCTATTTTCAGAGTAGCAAAAGAAGTAAATAAGTATAGGAAATAGTAAATGAAGGAGGATAACAGGAGAAAACACTGTGGGGTCTTCCATGTGCAGTAAAATTTCCGTGTATAGTGTGAACAAGCTGACAGTTATAAAGCACACTCTGGCGCATTGCAGACTGAAGTGCTTTGCATTACTGATTAGAAAAATTGCCACAATTTAAACTAATTGCAGTTTTACAGAATGTCTAGAAAAGTTAAAACCTAAAGAAGTTTGGGACTTTAGGAACAAAGAGATGGTACTGAGATTCTGAGAAGTGATACCGTACTTTTCATTATCCAGTCAAAAAACCCTAAAATATGTGGGATGACATAAGCTTGTGCTGCTCATGATGCTGATACCTTGAAGAAGCCTGAGCAGAAGAACTATTTGACAAGAAATAAAATTAATAGATAGAAAATACTCGACCAACATAAAACAGTGAGGGTGAGCTGCAAGATTCCTTGTCAGGCTAGTGTGAATACTAATAGTCTCCTGTGGTTCAACAGAAGAATTCCCCATGAGAGAAATCCTTTGAAAACTACTGAATATGCTGCAGCCATCCCTGGCTCAGCATGTTACTGAATGGCAAAAGTCTGAAAGCTGGGAGAATACTCATGGGAAGTGCTATGTACAGTTGCCTCAGTTCATGCAGTCTTCCCTGGGCACCCTCTTCAGCTCTCTCAGATCAGGCACTCAATGAACAGACACCATGATGCACCAATCTTTGATGTCCCCTATGTTCAACTCAACAAAAGTCTTCCAGTTAGACAGAATGTGCAATAGTTTTGAAATTATATTTTTTGTGAGATGGCAAGTTTGTAGTATTTAAATACACAGCTCTCTTGTGAACTGAATTACCTTTCAGACTTGAAGCTGATAGAAAATGTTGTACTGGCCACCTGTCCATACCTTGTCTCATGGCAAATAACTGACCTGGCAGGCTCTTGGCAAGTTTCCTCTTTGCCTCCCATAGTGTGTATCTGTTAGTGTTTATCCTACAGAATCTACCAGCTTTCCAGACTCTTGCATCCTTAGCGTTTCTGACAACACCACTACTCTTTTCAACCTACTCTTGAGATTAGTTTCACATCCACAGGGACATCAGCTTGAGATTCTCCAGTCAAGCCACACAGGGAGCACTACCTATGTCAGTGTCCAGCAACAGCAGTGCAGTCTGTAGCTGAACAGTGCAGTGAGGCGCTCATTCCCCACACTTACCCTTCCCATCCTTTCCTTTGCCTTCCTCAAAAATACACATGCTCATATTCTACTATTTCAAATACAGACTGAAGAAATGTACTATGTTGAGGAATATAGCAAAAGCTTCTCTCCCTTCCCCCCTGCCTCCCTTTTCCTCTAGTTAATTATGTAGTTTCTCCATCCTCTAGTTTCTCTTACCCAGTCTCTTCTCATATCAAAAAGTAGAACTGTGGAAAACCAAAATGATGTCTGAATTTCAGGAATTACAATCCATGAACAGACAAAGGCTAAAAGACATTAGTTTGAAGACACTGCACCTCCAATATCCTCATTTTTAACTCCCCCCACCTTCTACACTAATTGCATTCTTTCTCACTGCAACTCCAGTGCACTGTCCCCACTCTCCCCTCTCCTTCCCCCACCTCCCAACACCTTTCCTGGAAAGATATTATTTTTGTTCTTTCTTTCGTTCCTTTTTTTATCTTGGGGGGGTTTTTTCCATTTATTTGATTTGCAAAGATGATTCAATTCATCCTCCTCCAAAACCCAGTAGCAGAGCAAGAGACAGCAGGGCAGCCTTCCTCCCCCACTTGCTCCTCCTGTGTGGGCAGGGATGTTGCTGAACCACTTTCTGAAAGGAGAAAACATGAAAACTATTGTGACCATCACCACTACCTTTGATTCTATCTTTATTATTTAGTCGTGACTGTTACCACAGTTCGTCACCATCACTTTGGCCAGTACTTCTAGGCTGTTACTAGTTCTGAGACACCAACTTGAACTGAGTCTCATAAATCTTGAGCCTGTCTTTCAAACCTTCTCTATGTCTTGAGCGAAGATATTTTTCCTACCATGCCTGGACTTGTTATCTCAAGTGCCAGCTGTGCTTGCTGTGTGGGCGACATTAAATGCTTTTGTGATGCAGCACTCCCAAGCTGCGTGTGCCTCAGAGCACAGCCTGGTGCCCTTGCTGCAGCTCTCTGCTGCGTCTGATCCAGCAAAGGGAATCTCATGGACTCAGGCAAAAGCTGAAGTGTTTCTAAACGTTATGAAAGAGCATGTTGCACATAGCTACAGTTTCTGCAGAGATACATTTGGTTAGCCAGTGCCGTGAGACCTCTTCCCCAACATGTTCTCTGCAGACCAAGTAGTACCAAGTACATAGGTTTATTCCTGCTGTTGCAAAGAGAAAACAAAACAAAACAAAACAAAACAAAACAAAACAAAAAAAAAAGAAAAGAAGAAAAAAAAGTCAAGAGTAGAAATGCTCTTGTGATGCCTTGTGAATTCGTGGAGGACTTTTTTGCATTTATTATTATTTGCATTATTCTGTGTGGGCTATAAAGTCCAATAAACTTGCTTGTATTCAATTCTTTATATACCGCTACTGATCTGTGCCCTAGAGTGGGATAAACCTGGTAACAAAATTCCTATCAAAGAACACATTTTCACTGACAAGTGAACTATAAAATACTTACATTTTCATTTAACAAACGACTTCTCTATTTTGCCATCTTTGGTATTTGAAATAACAGAAAACTATGATTTTTTTCCCTTGTTTCTTCCACTGATCAGAGGCTGCAGAATGCAGAGCAGCAGCTATCTGGGAGGAAGCACAGAAGTGGGAAGGAAAGAGAGGGAATTATTGCCACCGAGTGGGAAAACACAAAACTGCAGTGTGTGCCTCAACTGGTTTTCTTTTTTTTTCTCTATTCAGCTCTGATGGGGAAAACATGTCAATCAGCCCTCATAGCAGCACCCTGAAAATGAGGTGCAGGTTTTCAACTTTGCTTAATTATTTCCTTCAGCAGAATTTAAATTATATATATCCTGCCTTAGAAATTTAGTAGGGAGGGTTTTTTTCAAATAATTATAGAAAAATCATCTGGTGAGTACAGTTAGAGCTCATTCATGTCTGTCTTGCATTTAAAGAACATTACTCAATGAGAGCTTTTTTTATTTGTCTTAAAATCAAATTCCAAGTTCACAAAAATAAGCAGGAAGAGAATAATGGCATTCTCTGCAGGGCAAAGAGAAAGGCCACACTACTAATCTTTTTTTATTTGCATGGGGTGGCAGGTATCATATTAGATAAAAGTACCTGCAATAAAAAATAGTGGTGAACATTTCTCAAGGCACCCAAAGTTGTGATGAAGTAGTAATCTTTTAACAGCCTGTCCATTTTTTAAAGGTAGATTCTGATTTATAAAGGGAACGTGTTGTTTCTAGGTCTTTCACTTTTTTCTGTGATGTTGGGTATTATTTCTTCTTCAGGATTACTATGCTCACAGACACATTCTTTCCTTCTATTTCTACTTACAAATACCCGCACCTGTTTAGTTAAAAAAATAGTTAATTAAAGCTTGTACTCTGGGAAAATTTAGAATATCGTTGCAATGCCCTAAAGCAATTGATAATAATACTCGGATATCACCATGTGTTTGTCAGGTTTGAGAGGCAGGAGAGTCTGGGTTCAAGTCTGTACAAATCAGGCAAAAACAGACTTTCCATAATCCAGTGAGCCTTCTAGCACCGCTTTCAAAACCTTTTGTTACCTTTGAAAACTTTGACAATTGTGAATTTCAGAGAGGAAATCACAAATGTATGTCCAACTCCCCCTTTTTTTCCCCCAACTGTTTGTCAGCTACTTTTCTCTGAAACCTTAGGTTTTGCTTTTACTTTTGCCGTGACTCAGTGGTATTCATCACCAGGTCATCTTTGGTACTTTCTGTGAATCTTCTTAGTTGTTTAACTATGGAAATGCTCTGATCCAGACTCCTGAGACAAATTAGGAATGAAGATTCCAGTGAACAGCAGGGAGGCAGAAAATCAAGTATCGTAAAACTCAGATTTAGTGATTCAAAGAAATGGAGGTTCCTAACTTTTTTTTGACTAAATTTGTGGGAATGGATCTCTCTCCATAAACAAGCAAAGTACTTTTACAAAAGTAACTGTGATTTTGCCAGCGCCTGGGTGATGGAATGGAATGAATTGTCCTTCCTGACCAATTGGCATCACCAGAACTGGCATCACCAGAAAGAGCAAATTCAAACTGCCATTATTGATGGTGATATGAAAAGCTAGACAAATTGGAAAAAAACCAAATCCTGACATGTCTCATTTTAATCCTAATTTCGTTTTTTAAGGTAGTACAGTTCACTGAAGGATGGGTATAATCGGTCTACTTTGGTTCCTGGTAGTACTAGCTATATACAGGAGAGAGGAACATTGGTTCTGTATGGCCATGGGTAAAAGATGAATGCAAGTATACCTGAATAATTGCAGACCTGCTCTAAACACTTCATTAAGTAAAGAAAACTGGAGCAATGATGAGTTAGCATCTTTATGAACATAAATTTCTCTGACTCACTCAGGTACTCTTGTTCATGGAAAAACCTGAATTTCCCAATAATTTCAGATCAGCAGGATATCCTTGAGAGCAGTCAAAAAGCCTCGTGTGGAATTTAACTGCAGTTGTCCATGCAACTACTTGATTGTGCTCAGGCTTGCATCTTCATTCATGAACCATACCCAAATCACCATGTCTGCACACTGACAGTGCTCTGTGTACCACGGACTCCATGACACTCATTAGGCATTCCATTAAGTTTGTAAATTTGGGGGTCATACATGTATGAATTTTTGTTACTCTGAAACATCAGAACCTGAAGGTTCCTGTGGGTCAGTCTGCTTCTTGGGACCTTGCCTCTGAGTTTTACACAGGGCTTTGATCTGCTAATCCAAAGTCCCTACAGCAACTTAGCGCTTAATAGTGGGCAACCAAATAATTTCTGGTGCATTACAGAAAAAGAGTAAGCAATCCAGTAGAATCTATGGGCTGTTATCCAGAATTGTTCAACTGAAGTGGTGCTGTTTCTCACCTATTTTCACTGAAGATAAAAGGGCATATTCACAGGTCCATCAAATTGACAGGCACTGCACTAATCATCTGATGCAATACTTGTCAATGGAAGTGCCTGGAGCATTTAATCTTTGCAGACAAACCTGAAAACTACAATTAGGTGTCTACAATCTGTTCTGTAGCTCACATTTATTGCCAAACATGGTAAAGTAACTCCTCTTTTATAGAGGACTATTTATAAAGCACAGTGAGTGGTTAAGTCAGGATAAAAGCTTTGTGGAATGGTGTTTGAAGACTATCTAAGTAACACACTCCTAGAATTCACTTTTAAACTTTTTGAAAGACCAGTGAGAATTTCTAACTTTTCAGAGCTTCGAAAGGAATTACCATATACATTGAGGAAGCATGTTTTGGTCTCTTACTGTTCTTAACAGGTTGCACGTCATCAGCCCCCAACAGTGGTTAAAATTGCACTTGGTTTATAAGCTTCTAAAATAATCTCAAATGAAAATATATGCTTGTGTATTATTAGATGAACATTTAAGACTACAGTAAGATGTAAAATTAGTCAATTTTTAAGTCTGTTGTTAATCTCTTTCTTGTATTTAGAAAAATATAGCAAACAAATCAGCGTAATCCACTTACTGTCTAACAGAAAAGCTGCTACAAGTAGAGAGGGAAATGGTGACAACGCAAATTAATTAAATTATGACAAAAATTAAAGTATCAACTCCCTTCCTTCCACATTCAAAAGCCTGCACTTGTCAAGAAATAGTCTCCCCACAATTTCTCAACTGGCTCTGGCAACATGCCAGGTCTAAACCATGCTAAATGAATTAGCTTAACAAAGGCATAAATATGCTCAGACAAAAATATCTAACATGTGACTGGTTTATGTGATGTTCTTTCAATTAGCCATATTCCAATAAGCCTCAGTTTTAATTTCATAAGCCTCAGAATTCATTTGGCATTGGTGAATTCTCCTCCCCCTCAGTAATTAACTATTTAACTGTGACTAATGAAAAAAAGAAGTCAAATTGCATATTGGTTTTATCAGCAGTTATAGATAATTAATTAATCATAGGTTCAATTTAAATTGGTTGAGTATTATTATGGAAAAGTAAGCAATCAGTGCTGAGCTAACTTTCATTTTCGTATTCTATATGCTCAACGGAACACACAAACATATAAGGTTCTTTTCAGCATAAATACTCTTTAGAAATGTTTCATATTTTTGTCTTTAGTTATTTTCAAGCCTTTAGGAAGGTTTATGGTAGTTAAATTAAACAAACTAAAAATAGATATTGAAGAAACTCAATAACTGGAGCTAATGCTACACAAGTATACAGTCATAGTGGGTCGTGATACCGTATTTAACATTACGAACTGGTACCATCACTGTGAAAAAACCCTAAAATTTGTCATGTTTTGTTGATCCATACTGTTATCATACAGTGCTTTCCCTCCTAAATTGTCCATCCACCAAATATGTTTAAAATGTCACAGACTAGCTCCTATTAAAACTACCAAAACCAGTAACACACAGTATGAAAAGCATTTTATTTTAAATAAATATGTTTTATTACAAGCATTTTGACCCATATTCCCAATGTCTATATTAAGTGAGAAAATCCAAGGCCAGTTATAATAATTAAGAAGCTACTCAAGGAGCAGGGGATCTGCAAATGCATAGGACAAGTGTAATAAAAACCATTTTAAGATCATACTGTAGGAATCAGAAGGGACTGAACGTGTGTTTAACCTTAGGACTTCTCTTTTCCTAACTCTTAAAATTTCATGCAACTTAGAAAAATATATGTAAGGATACGGTTTCACCCTACCCTTCTCCATGAATTTAGGATCATTTTAGTCTGTATTTCTCCCACGTGGGAGAGTTAGGCTGCCACCCAAGAGGACCAAGCCCACCCAAAACACTCAGGTGGCTGAGCCTTGCCGTACATCCAACCCCCCAAGAGCAGCAGGGCTCCCCGTGGTGCACACACACTGCAGGACCGTGACATTCTCTTACTTCGCATTTTTCAGGAAAACGATTGGACTCTGAACCAAGCGCTGCTCTTGCACAGAGACTGGAGTCTCACTTGTCCTTTTACAACCCGGTCGTTTCCGTGCCTCCGTGAGCTCAGTGGGAGCCGCTGACTCCACGGAGCTGATCAGTGGGGTTTTGCTTCACGCCACACAGCAGTTCACACCTCCTACTGACTTAGGAATTGCACTACTACTTTCTTCCACAGCTGTGGTCTGTTCTGCACTCGCAAAACAGCTATAGCACATACATGTATAAAACAATACTAAAACACTGAACTAAAAGTAAACCTTGCTCAAAAAAAGCAGGGTTTTTTTTTTCTCATTCTGGCAATGATCATACTGGTTTGCAATTTTTAGTGTGATTTTCAAAGATTTTCATGGTCTGCTTTTCAAATATTGGATATTTTTCTGAGATCATTTATCAGTCCATAACATTTTTTTGATAAGAAAACATCCATTTTTCTATTGCCTTCGGTATTTTGGAACAGTAAAACAATTCTGTTAAAGCACTATAATGTCTCTTGAGTTTAATTAAAAACACTTTGAAAAAATAGAAATCTTCCCTTCTCCAATATTATTTATAGATTTTTTTTTGTTTCGGTATTTCCAAATGGTAGGTTGCACTAATGCATTTCAATGCCACTTAGTTATGCAGCCCTATTTTAACTCTGCAAAAGTCCTCACTTTTGACTCCCCATTATTGGCAGATACAAAGTATTTATGCTGGATAAAACCAATTATGAAATGCCTGCAATACCCCAAATCTAACGCCATGGCGTTTTTTAAATAGTCTACAACTACTTTTCAACACTGTTAGTGCAATTTTTTTCCTGTGGAAAATCAGGAAAGTAGACTCTCTTACCCACATTCAGTTCTGCAGTAGAAATGACAGAAGTGAGAAAGAATGCACTGGTGGAAAGCTTGCATCCCACACAGTTTAAGCAAACAAAGGAAACATTTTGCTGGAAGATTTATTTTTGTGTATATGAAAGAATATACACGTCTTGAAGAAAGCATGGTCAAGTTAAAAAGTAGCCTTTTACCCAAAAGCTTATTTACCACAATCAGATGTGATGCTCTATTTCCAATCGAACATTCAGTATAAGTGGATTGTATAGCTGAGAAGGTATTTAAAAAGAGGCTAAAACTGAGTGGCGATGTCACCTGAAAATTTAGCGTTCTCATTCTAATCACAGCGTACAAGGTAGGCTGAAAAAACCCCCCAAAATCGATCTTTTAGTCTCCTTGTCGCTCCGTCTGCAGCAAGCACGGAAGAAGTTTGGGCTGCCGGCGGCCCGTAGTTTCCCTGGCAACCGGCAAGGAGCGTCTGCGGTGCGGAGGGGCCCGCGGGGAGCGGGGACGGCGCTGCCCGGATCCGGGCGTGCCCAGGGAGCGGGAGCCGGGGGACGGGAGAGGGGCCAAGGGGAGCGGGGACGGCGCTGCCCGGATCCGGGCGTGCCCAGGGAGCGGGAGCCGGGGGACGGGAGAGGGGCCAAGGGGAGCGGGGACGGCGCTGCCCGGATCCGGGCGTGCCCAGGGAGCGGGAGCCGGGGGACGGGAGAGGGGCCGAGGGGAGCGCGGCGGCCCCTCGTGCTCCTGCCGGGCCCCTGGGTGTCCCACGGGGCTCGTGGGGATTGGGCCGGTGGCTCTGTGGGAACGCGCCGGAGCTTCGCTGCCTGAGCCTCTCGGCGGTGACGGTGCTCGAAGCCCCTCATCTGTTTCTGCTTCTGCACCCCGGGAGAGTTGGCACTCAGCAGGGTAAGGGAGCAGCCTCGCCTTTTAAATCCTACTGAGTTCCATTCTGTCTTAAGTGACTTCTAGAACTCGAACTCCAGGCTGCACTTTTCCTCCTTTGAAAGACGTCTCTTAAAAGCGCTTTTCCTATTTCTGTTTAAAGTGTCGCTCCTTTATTTGAAGTCTGTCATCTGCCAGTAGATGGGTCACGTCTGTATCAAACCTCGTATGTCGCTTGTTTGATTCGCAGCCGTGCTTCAGCCGTCTGATCTCTCTACAAACACGTGTGACCCTTCCAGCTCCTCACTACACAAGAGCTTTCATCTCTGGAGAGTGAGACCTCCTTATGAAAAGTACTTTTTCTGCTCAGTGCTACCTCCTTACCTGCCAGTACATTGGCATGTTGTCCCAGTTGCATTTTTACAAAACCATTCTCACTGTTTATTACTCCTATTTTACTTTGTCCCAAAAGGCTGACATTGTTCCTGCTTATTGGCACACTTTTTGTTGTTTGCTTTCTCTCATGGTACAACCACTGACTTCTCTGGATTTTGTTATTAGTTAAAACGTAATGTTCCTTAGCATGTATCTTGATTACTTGGAAAATAGAAAAAATTAAATACACCTGAATTACTTCTAAATACTTTTCTGAGAAAAATAATTATGTAGGTATTAGCAAGCTGACTGTATTATGAGCAATTGTACATTTCAAAGGCTGACACTGACAGCACCATTTTGTGATATATGCTGCTACTGTCAAGAACTTATCTGGTGTTTTTATAGTATGAAACGATCTTGATTCTTACTTTTCTGACAGTTAAGAATCTGTCTTCTAACTCTAATGTGATTAGAATTTTGTGATAATAAACAGACATACAAAATCAGTAGATTTCTTTCTATATTAATGTTTTGCATTTGACTTCCATTTTACAAACAGAATAGTTCCTGTAAGTGTCGTGTAAGTTTTTGTATGTTCTGAAGAGACTTAATTGTCTAATTGTGTTATCTTAGTTCTTTCAAAAAGACTTTCAGTGGAGACAGGCCAAATTCTGGAAATGGTAGGAAACAGAGAACAAGATGTACAGTGGGTGAACTGATTTGAATCACTAGTTCTGATTAAATCATCAGTCAAGAGGTATTGATTTAAACTTTCAATTTTAGTTTTGCTTTGTATTTTAGCTAATTTGCTAATCATTATTATATGTTGTTTCACAACATTCAGTAAAACATAGGCACTTCATCTGTCTGTTTGGAGAGAATTAGAATAGCCAAGCTAAACAAGGACTGCATGTGCAAGAGTCTGGCAGAGATTAGGGCAGGTGGCTGGTAGAGCTGAGGGCGAGAAAGTAGCATGGCAAAAAAATCTGTCTCTCTGATTCATCATGATCTCAGAATTTGGCATTTAATTATGTTTTTGGGAAAGACAGGTATCATCAAGGGTGATGACTGGATAGCAAGCACTTGGCTCATCCCTGAGGTAATGTTTGTTTCTGTGTGTGGCTTCCTATTTTCATCTCTATATAGTGTAATTTCCTTTTCACTATTGGAATTTAATTCCTTATTTACTAAATTGGGTTTTTTTCCGTGCAGAATACACCACAGCAAAAACTACTGAACATTAATAATATTCAAAACTAGCATTTTCACTCTTTATAATTCTATTAATATTTTAAATATTGTCATTTCCCTGGAATAATTTATATTATTCATCATAGTATCAGACTGGTATGTTAAATAGGCAGAGAACTATTATTTTTATTAGGGACACTTTAACCCAATTACATACATATGTAGTGACGTGTAGCTGGTGCATTGACTTACAGAAGATAAGTATACTTAAATCAGTATCTAAGGATGTAGACAAAGTTATTTTTGCACTGTTTTTTAAAAAGTACTTTCATTCTTCTTATTGGAATTGGAATTCATTTTCTGTAGTTTTTCTTTGCTGCCTTACATTTCTGTTCTCATCTCTTATTGATTGTGGTTTGGGGTTTGTGTCCTGAGTGTACTAGCTTCATTTCTCCATCCTGGACGTTCCTCAAATTGTTGCTTTCTTTTGATGTAGCTGCACCCAACCCTATTTGACTCTGGGCTCTTCTGCAGAGCCCTGAACTGCTACTCGGATTTCTGTAGGCTACCCTAAAAGCAGACTGTATCTAATTCACTTTAGCTGCAGGTCTCAAAGAACACAAGTAAAGAGGAGCAGGTTAGGAACTGTGTGCATTTGAAAGATGGAGTAACAAGACTATTACAACTATCCCATGCACTGTCCCTGATATATAAGAATAAGCATTTGTTTCCTACTGCACTAACTCAGATTTACTTGATTGCTTGTTCATGTCAGTCTTTGAGCCTGGGGATTCTAACCCTTGATCTTCTGTCATATAGGAATGAAAATTATTTTATGTTTTTAATTTTATTTTTAGGAAGCTATGTTCTAAGAATGTCATCAGGCATCCAAATAAAAACAAAGACTGCAGCACAGAAAAGCAAGACACGTTCTCCAGAACCACAGCCAAAGCCTAGTGACAAGCTGAATCCTAAAACTATTGATCCAGTATGTATAGGTGATGGTGTTTTTGTTTGGTCAAAACCCTTCCGTGGTTTGAAGATTTTTCCTTACTTTATGAAATGGTGTGCAGGACACGTTTCTTCTGGTCCTATTTTTTAATGGAAATTAGACTTTCATTATTAATCATACATTCCTTATCTTCTAAGTTCAATTGCCTGAAGTATAACATCATTTATTACATTTTTATAAAATGTATTTTGGTACAATTGTGGCTTGGATGGTAACTGTTATTTTCTATGTACTATTGCCCTAGAAAGAGATTTAGAGCTAAACATTAAAAGGGATTGTTGTTTTTTTTTTCCTTTGGCACCTGCTGCTTTAGAGAAACTTATTTCAGTTATGCAATGAAACCAAGAATCAGGTGGCATATTGAAGGTATTCAAGGCTTCATAAAATCTGGCATATTAATTGCTGGTGAGCATTATTTGAAATTCACAGTTATTGTGACTATGTAATGCTTCAGGAAAAATTTGTGCTCTTGGGACACTAGTAATGAAAGGAGTTGTTTATTTTATGAAAGTCACGTGCCTGGAGAACTAGCATTGAACGCATTAATTATAGTCCACCACTGGGCCATATAATTTGGACAATTAGTAATGTCACAGGCTTTTTGGAAAGTGAATTAAATGCAGAAGTACTTTGCTGATAAACAGAGGCTGAATACTTCAATGTGGGCATCTTTTTTACTTGAAATCTCTTTGCAAGTAGCACAATGACTGAAATTAAGCCATGAACACAATTCTACTAATCTTAATGTAGGTTTAAACAGTCAAAAGACTAAAGTTGAGATTTCATGGTATTTCCTTCTGAATGCTTTGTGATAAGCTGTATAATCCGGAAAGCAGCATTGAATGATCATGCTAGTAAATATAATAGTTCATATGCATAAGAAGCATGTATATGATAAAAAACAAATTTGTGCAGCCTTTCCTTGTATGAAGGTCCTAGTGTCCTCCTCCAGTGTGTCCTTCCTAGATTCTCACCCAGTGTGAGCCTCCCTGTGCATTTCCAGTGCCCTCCCATCATCTTGCCCAATATTTGGTGTTTCTCCCACATCTTGCCACTATATACTTTCATCTATACTCAGATCAAGATGGAATTGCAGTAAAACTGCTTTCTGTATGTTACCAGTGTGACAACAAGAGCTTCAGGGAAGTGGGAGTTCCTTGATCTGCTAAGGAGAGAACCTGTAAAACTTTAATATTACCATTTGCAAGAAAAAATCGAAAAATAAAGTTACTTCATCAGAAGACTACTGATTCTACATTTTTATTCATTTTAACAACTCCCCAGCCAGATGAGTCTAAAAGCTGTTTTCTCATAAGTGTATCACTTACACGTTTTCCACTCCATAGCTGAATTTCTTTTTTTGATTTATTTTAGAATCACATTATTAAGTTCAGTTTTTGGCAAACTTCAGTTTTAACATATTCATAATAGCTATAAAACATTACTGTTATGAATAAATAATGCTTTTTTTTCCTGTCCTCACAGTTTGGTCCTTATTCTCAACCACCAACTGCATTTGCTGCTACATATGCTAGAGGTGGCATTCCGTGCAGGTGTGTTGTGTTGGGTTTTATTTTTACTAAATAAATTATGGAATGCATCTCTTCATGTTTCATTTTTTATTTAAGTTGTTTGATTCCATTAATTTCTGGAAAAATTTCTAATATTTAACTCTTTTCAGAGCAGAAAGCAACTTTCCATGCCTTTGAAATTGTCTTCTTTTGGTTCTTTTTCATGCTGTATTAATATCAAAGCCACATTTTTAAAGAATAGTTAAGTAGGTGCACACTTGGTTTCCTAAACCTCTTTCACAAACAATTTCTTCAGGTAAATGTGTTTACTTCTCTAGTGCCATTTTAGTAAGTAAACATTTCACAGCATTTTTTATCTGAAGTTAGTAGTTACATTTTATTGAATATGTTAGTACTACTACTACTACTACTAATGTTAGTAGTAACATTTTATTGAATATTTCTATTCTGTAGTTTTCAATAACAAAACTACTTCTAAGTAATAGTTTAGGGTATTTTAAGTTGCTTAGTTATATATTTGCCTAGACAATAAACACTCCAGTGTTTTGTCACATGGATGCAGAATTACTTTACAGAAATGTAAGTCATCATTAATAAAATGTACATGTATATACTTGTATAAAATAATCATTAATACATAGTATTAATACATTTATTTGTATCTTAGGAGTAAATAGTAAATTCCAATATGATCTTTTTCAGTTTCAACTGATTTCCCTTACCAATTGCTATTTGAGGAAAATGTTTCTTGATATACTTATCAAAATAAGTAACTTTGCAGTATCTTCTGTGTTGGCATGAGGGGCATCTCTAATTTTTATTCTGTTTTCTGATTTCTATGTGATTACGAGCGGAATTTTGAAAACTGCCTTGTTTTGGGAATTTATTATAATTGCACTGTTAACCATTATACATATACCCGGGTTGGACTCAATGATCCCAGAGATCTTTGCCAACTTAGTTGATTCTGTGATCCTGTGATTTCACTAAGGAGAGCAGAATGTATTGTGATTGTGTATATAATGTAGTAATACAACAAATTAATTGGTGATACATTTAAAGCAAATAGTGTTAGCAATAAACTATGTATCGTTATATGTTAATTTGTTAAAACTTTGTTCTTTATATAGGTTAGTGCATGGATCAGTAAAGCACAAACTGCAGTGGGATTGCCTTCCTGAAACTGTTCCCTTTGATCCTCTCCTTATAACACTGGCAGAGGTAAACTCAATTTCTTGCAACATTAAGCATTCAACCATTTCCTAATGGCAAATGTCATTTTTAAACAATCTAAACTAGCTAATTTAGGCTCAGCTACTAGGGAAATATGAAAAAAACCCCACTTGTGAGGATACTGTATGAATGAAAATGGTCAAGACCGTTGCTATTTGTAGTTCTTTAGTTAGAGCATTCTGAGAGAGCTAGGTAGAGCTGTTTAATCTTCAAGATACTGATCAAATGCAACACTGCATCTCAGATTCCCAACTGCTGAATGGAATTTGTGGTTTTTCAGATTATTTTGTAAACTAAATTGTTTTGCTTATTTTTGTATATGAAGCCTACCTTATGAAGTAAGAATGGTCTCCTCAATAGAATGAAATGGTACAGTGGGAATAGGATCCTGTAAATAAGTGGAAGAGAATTACTATACATTATGTTGAGGCTTCTGTTTTCTCAGGACCATCTGTGACATTTATCACCAAAAATGTTTCAGGTGTCTAAATAAACATAATCCAATGGCCGAATCCAATGTTGCAGGTAGAATAAAGTGTATATACTAAGGTGGCTGAGTTTCTTTTTTTCCTTTTTATTTTCTTTGTTTCTTTTTTCTCTTTGTTTTTTCTTTTTTTTTCTTTGTTTTCTTTTAAGATTAAACAAAACTTGTCCATTCCTAAAGTAACATAAAGCTTCTGTTATGTTAAGAAAAAAGGCTTCAGCCACAGGGCTTTAAATCTTTGAGTTTTTCCAGTCAGGCCTTTGCTAGAGGTGCATCTTTGTACTATCTACAAGTTTTTAGTGTTGCATACAGAGGTATATGGTGTGGGGTGTGTTTCCTTCCATAGTTCACTTTCTGTTTTTTCTTCAGGGTACAAAACATCTTTACAAACATAGCCTGTTCTAGTTCATGGTCTCATTGAAAAAATACCTTGGGTTTTTAGATTAAAGGTAGTGAAGTACAAATATTGATCAAATTGGCTGCATTCATAACATGAGTTTTAATATTCAAAGTTCTAAAAGAAAAATTATTAGAATATGCTGTGAGTAGAGTTGTACCCAGTGGCTCCACATGGTGGAGTTAGTGTACTTTATGTTTTGAAATGATCTGACAAAATCTAAACATTATCTTGCTGCTATGTGGAACTTCTAAAACACCTTTTTGTTTAAAAGAAGGCTCACTATTAAGAAAATGTTTTACATTTGCAACAGGGTCTAAGAGAGACAAAACATCCCTATACTTTTGTTTCCAAGGAGGGTTTTAAAGAATTACTTCTGGTTGAAGGTGCTGCTGAAAAAGCTATTCCCTTGTTGCCTCGTCTAGTTCCAGTCTTAAAGGCTTCATTGGTATGTCTTGCTCTTCATGCAGAGATTTTAATGGGTTTGATTTTTTTTTCTTCTGCTGGTGAGAAATACATGGATAATATTAATGTAATGAATCTATTGCATGGGCTTATGGTTCGGGGATTAGGAATGGTGTCTCTTTCTGTTATTAACCTTGCCTTGGTTTATTAGCTAAATATGTCTTTAAATGTAAATTCAGATGGGCAACTCCTTGTATAACTATATAACAGTAGCTATGGGAAAATTTTATGAAATTGTTCTATTAAAGGTTTAAATATAAGCAGAAATAAATATACGTATTTGTGGTGGGTTTTTTATATGTCCACAAAATAACATCCAAAAAAATAAAAATGAGGTGAAGTGAAATGGATATGCAGGAATAAATACTCATCTATTACATGTAACAACTCAAAACATGTTACAAAGGTGAAAGAGTCACAGAATAACCTGAGTTGGAAGGAACCCACGAGAATCATTGGGTCCAATTCCCAGCCCTGCACAGCACCATCTCCAGAATACGTCCATGAGGAAAAGGGAAGAATACATTTAAAATGTTTGAGGTCATATTCCTAATTTTTAAAATATTTTTAATTCTTCTACGCCATCAGAAAATAAAATGAGATATTGACTTTGAAGGTTATCTCTTTTGGATCTTTTTCATGTCTTTGAGAACCCTTTTCTGGTTCAGTAAGTAGCTGTCCTTTTTATCTAGCTGTGTTTCAGTTATGATTTAACAGAGATAGCTTGAAGTTTGAAGATTAATTGTGATCTCTAATCAGAAATGTAACAGAAGTTCAGCATTGTATGTTATCACTATCTTTGGTTTAGCTTGTAGACAAAATTAGAATAATTATTTTACCTCTTCCTCCAATTAATGTTACTCTTCCGATAATTTTTATTGTTGCACTGTTTTGGTGTTAAGTCTTGTTAAACCTTCTATTGCATAAGCAGTCAATGAGTTCTAGTTAAAAAGAAAATGTTCAGGACCTAGATGCTGGAGAGGAAAAATAGTTTTTTAAACAAACTTAAAATTTTATATGAGACCAAAATAAATTGTCATGAGTCTATTTCTCTGCTAAAGGAAAAGCAAGATAACTAAACCATTAGAGAAGCTGGGTATAGAAGAACCTTTCTGTGGGAGCAATAAAGATGACAAAGAACTGTAGAAGTAGATAAGAGCCTGATAATTGCTGGCAGGTGACAAAGGTGTAGTTGGCAGGCAACTAAATTAATTGAGGCAGAAAGTCATTGGCTCCTCTGTTTTTCCAATAAAGAAAGTTATTGTTATGAATTACATAAAAATTACCCAGAATTCATACACATTTGCAACTAAAATGGTGTCTCTCAATTTCAACATCTCAGCATTTGGAAGGTTATTTC
Organism: Oriolus oriolus; assembly: GCA_013400235.1. NCBI lineage: Eukaryota > Metazoa > Chordata > Aves > Passeriformes > Corvidae > Oriolus > Oriolus oriolus. The sequence goes on from VXBT01012612.1 coordinate 229,966, forward strand.
TAATATGCTGTGAAATACTGAAATTGTCAGTGTAGCAAGCTGTTCTGCATGCCAATTTTTTTATTTCATCACTAGTAAATTATTAGTTTTCTTGTCTCAAAAGAAATGCGAGAGTTTTGTGGATATTTCATGGATGCTTTTGTTTTCCACTCTAGAAATATACTCTGGCTTTAAATGTAGCCTCTAGATACTAATGCTCAGTCAGTAGTAATACATATTCACAGTTGTTTTTGTGTTTAAAACTACTCCATACAATGATGATGCAGACACTGCAGTTTAGAAAACCTTGTGTGTTAGTCTGAATATTACTCACAGGATTTTTTCTTTCTGCTCCTTCTGAAGGCTCATGCTGATGATGAAGTATTTGGAAGGGGATTGGATGCTTTAGTGCAATTGAGTGCTCTTGTTGGCCCATCTCTTAATGATCATCTTAAGCTTCTACTCACAAATGTAAGTTCATAATGCAGCAATAAAAAGTCATTTGTATTTTAATGGCACTCTTGTTTACTATAATTGTTTTGTGGCACTCTTGTTTACTGTAATTGTTTAATGACACTATTGTTTACAGATGCAGTGGAGGACTCAGCAGTTCCATGAAAAACATTATTTCATATGGTCCCCTGTGTGACTTCTTCGTTCTTATAGTATGGTGGCTTATAAAGTTCTGGCAAGGTCCAAAAACTGTTGTTAATGTAAACTGGAGAATAATGGAAGTCTTCTCTCTACTATTTAATAAAGCATCCACATGCTTTGTTTTGGAGGAAAATTTATTGCAAAATGAGTTTTTCATTTTAAGTCTGAATATTTTAACAAAACCATGAATGCTTCAATACATTAACAGAAGCAAATATTCCTGCTTCTTTCAGATGAGAATTCTGCACAAGGAAGTTTTCATTAAATAAGCTTTGAGTGGGATTATGAGAAGTATTTTCATACCAAGTCATTCTGAGGACCTCCTTCCTCTGTCAGACAGGGTTTTCATGGTTTCTTTTAACCTGCTTGCAAAGTGCACTTTTACAGCAAAATAAAAGGACCTTTTTTGACATCCAATACAGAAGAGAGAATCTACAGCACGTTTTTCTGAAGTATTTCCACTACAATAAATCTCTTTCAATGCACAAAACAAAAAGTTAACTTTTCATGTGGACACCTTTTCATGACTTTTTTTAAGGTGGATATTTCTTTCAAATTTGTTTGCTAAAAGAAAAAGAACTATTTTTGTTGGCTAAGAGATCAGTTTTCTTTGAATTTATGTTTCTCCTTAGTTAATTTTTTATTCCATTTGCTTTTATTGAGTTCCATACTTTGACATCAGTTACAAGTTATAATGTTTTTTACTGGCTTTAATTTTGCAAAGATAAAGTGGAATAAAGTAACAAAATAGGTTATTATTGCCTCTTTGCATATGCTGTACTTTATTGTGCAACAAATCGTTTTATTTTACTTTTCCAATAGCTTTTAAAGAGATTAATGGACAAGAACTTTAGAGAAAAAGTTACTGTTGCTTTACAAAAGTTGGAGCAATATGGTGGAAAGGTGAGTTGATCAGATGATTATTCAGTAATCTGGACTTCTGAATACCATTTTGCCGAAACAACTTTCATCTCTGGCTTTGTTGCCGTGTTCTTGCTTCAGTATGGCTGGGATACATGCTTGTTGTTCCATTTTCTGGGACTAAGTATGTTTCTCAACAAGATTTACTCTTGCAAAAAGATACTTTCTGCTGTTATTGATGATGCCTGCCTGTTCCCACTAATAGCCTATTGTTTATGCCATTTACTGAGGGAATCTGACACTCAAATTCCAGCCCACCCTGGTTAACCCAGAATTTGGATCTGCAATGGCTATAAATAAAAAAGATGCTTTAAGTAATAAAGGTTTCTTCTGTTGAACGTTATTTTGTCAAATGTTGTGCTGTACTTTGTGCACAAAGGAGAAAAAGTGAGGAGTAGTGGCTTGGATGTTCATCTAGAAGAGAAAATATTTGCTTTCTTCACCCTATGAACAGTTGTATGTGTTATATTAAATGGTTATTTGCAAAGAATAGGAATAACCTGAAGAGTAGGGACCATACATGCAGGCCTGCCAGTACTGAGCTTGTGTGCCTTCATCAGTAGGTGCCTCTTCATCTTTGTGTGTCTGCTCATATTCATTTAAGTAACATTGCAGTAGCAGTGTTTGTATTACAGATTTGAAAGACATTACAAAAAATGAAGGAGAATGAGAGTTTTTTATTTATATGAAGTGAGACAAGAAAAGGAAAATTATGTCCCATCTTAATGTTCTGAAAATTTAGGTCTAGACAATGTAACTAATCCAGTGAGTCATTAACCTCTAATTTTTCTGTCAGTCCCCTGATTTCTTGTAGCCTTACCTGTTTTGTGAGTAGGTCTTTCTGTATGTCTTTTAAAAATACAGTACTAAGATAAAGCAAAAAAAACAGGAAACAAACTCCTAAATTGTGGTTACAAGCAATATTATGTAATCCAACCAATTAATTTATCAAATTTATTTTCTAAATTAGTTATAAAGCATATGATTCTTACTTTTGTTGGAAGTGCCTTCCAGAACATCACTCCTCTACTTAAAAATGCTTATTATTTCATGTCTATATTTATTACCAGTTTTAGGTATGAGTTTACATGTCCCTTCTTTTGGGTGGTTACTCTCCATCATTAGTTATCACAATGGTGCATTTTCTCAGTTCATTATTTTCAGCCCTTTTGACAGTAAATTTCTCAGCAAATATTAACTTTTTAGTTTTCTACTGTTCAATAATAGCAAAGATAACTATTGTGAATTATGCAATTTATAGAGACTGTATGAGTACTGTCATATGTAGTGCTAGTGCCCCTTATTTTGTTTAAATTTCTTTTGTTTTCTTCAACAGGCAGCTGTGGCTATCATCAAATCTAAAATTCCAACCTATACTTCTATCTACACTTGAACAAGAGAACTGTAGTGATTTGTACTGTAAGGTGAAGTTAGGAAAGAAACTGTCTGTAAATATCATTGACACTTATTTGGGGTATGATACATTCTCTTAAAATAATAATTCTTCAGTATGATGGAGAGCAGAAGTCTTATCAGTTTGTGAATACGTAATTATGGAAGACTTCTCTTTGTATATTTGCATATGCATTGTGCTTACAATGACATTGATTAATGTGCTGTTATTTCAAAGACAGAGTAAATGTTGATTCTTATTTTGTTTTAAATTACAATTTCATTGAATATATCTGCTGTGCTTAATAAGTTTTGTATATTTGTGTGATGCAAAATAATTTGGTTGTAATTACTTAAATAAAATCTAACTTGGTGCTAAATTGCGTATGTATAGTTGCTTTTGAAATATATAACTTATTTTGTGACACAGCACAGATGGATGCATTTAGGTTTATCAGGACTAGGGTAGACAGAACTATGAGCTCTCACAGACTTCTTCAGAGTCAGCTTTTAAAGGTGTGAAGCTGAACCCAGTAAATAGGCAGCATACGGTGCAAAGCTGGACTTGCTCAGTGCATTCTCAGCACGCTGTTTTGAGAGCCTGGAGAGGCTCTTGAGAATCCCGGGCAGAGGCATCAGGTTGCTCCACAGAGCCACAGCCAAGGGTTTGCTCAGCTCATTAATTCCGGTTAACTTTGGGCCTACTGAATGGGAGCTGCATGTAGGGGGCAACTCTGGAGTACTTACACTGCGCTCCCTTTGCATTGAGTTCAGCAGTGTCACAGATATGCTTGGGACTTGCTTGTGAATTCAGGTCCAGACAAGTTAATAAACTTCTGAATGTGGAAGCTATAAAAAATATGAGTTAAAGACAACAAAAAGATTGTACAAGCCAGCTTACCTGGCTGTCAAGCTTTGTAGGGTACAGCATTTGTCCGTGAATGTATTTGAATTTGATTGCTAAATAATTCCTAACTGGTTCTTGTAATAAATACTCTTCAGGGTCATGTTGTATTTGAGTACACTGTGAGGGAGAGTTTACTGAAGTAACAAAATTTGCACAGAATGTTTTTCCCATGAGGAATATTCAGTTCTGGCATTTAAAGTTGTTGGAAAGGATGTTTTTTGTCATAAGAAGATGCTGATGCATAGAGTATTAATAAAAGTCTGTCATGTGAAAGCGATTTCAGAAGTTTTTTTAAAATTACCACAGCCTGACTAAAATTCACTTCAGGACCAATCTCTGCCAAGATCAGAACTGTGCTAAGTCAAGATAAATGTTTTTATGCTTTAAAAAAATTGTATCTCTTCAATAAGTATTTTTGCCAGCAAGTATTTAACAACTCAAAAAAATTGATCATGGTCCTTTTTTTCTCCATGTTTACTTTATTTTTTTTCTTACAAAATGTGCACATTTAGTTTACACAAACACGCTACAGCAGATTTCAGGTGTACATGTATTGTACTACTCTTATCCTACACTGGTGATAGCAGAGCAGCTTTCAGCATGCCTCTAACATCCCATCTCTACACCAGAATAGATACCTGATTTATTTTTACAAAAGAGTACTTTTAACCTTCTTTCTACTTCATTAGTCCCCTTTCACATTTTCTGCAGCAATGTCACAATGAAGGTTGGCCTATCTCTGACAGCATTTCACCTATTTTGAAGTACTGGCATAGACTCTGTGGACAATATATCATAAAAATTACATGGATGGAGGGGCAGTGTTATATTTTATATGCATACATTTTTAGAAGGATCCTTCTAGGTTCAGAATTAAGTAGCTCCAATCTTAATGAAGAAATGATCTTAAAAAATGTAATGCATTTATCGCATGTAGATGATATATAGCTAAAGTTTTCATTGTTTTCCTGGTTCTGTCTCATAGTTAAAGGTATTACAAATAGCTGAAATGGATGTTAGCCTCTCTAGCAGTCATTTAAATGCTACTACTTAGTGATGTTCATTCTCAGCACTAAAGTGGGATGGCAGTTTCAAAAGTTCATGCCTTTTTCTTCATTAAAGGCAGAAGGACACCTACTTAGGAAAGCAGTGTTAGGATCCAGGTAACTTTTCTTCATGAAAAATTAGAAGTCAGAAGATCCTTAATTTTCAGCAAAGAACTTTGCAGACACATCCAAGAAGTAAAAATACACTATGTAGGACTCCTGATATTCATGTCATGATAAATTAAGTGTAGATTTATTAGGTGAGATTGATAGAAGCTTACTCCTATTTTTTAGGAAATAAGAATACCTATAAGCATTTTTTTTTTTGTTCTGTAACCGTTCTTGCTCCCAAGTTACCTGTTTAGTTACATTTGGGTTTTTGGGGGTTTTTTCTGAAGAGAAAAGCAAGTCAAAGTTGGAAGGCAATTGTAGCAAAATGTGCATCGCACATTGATTACAGCATTTTAACTCAAAATATTATTCAAAAATGAGGACTACACCACAGAAGTATGAGAAGAAAATAAATTGTAATGCCTCTGTATAAATTAGAAGCTAGAGATTTAAGAAATATGCTTCAACACCTGGAGCTTAGTCCAGTACAAACAAGTAGCAAAACTAAGAATACTTATTTAATCTCCTTGTGATTTTACCTGTTTTAACTAGGGGTTGGAATGATAATAAGGGTGCGTAATGTCAGTTCTAGTTTGTTTGAGTTTGTAGTAAGAACTTCATTTTTCAGTACAATCCTGTTAACTAAGTAGCCACTGCTGAAGTGCTAAATTGTATAATTTAGAAAGGATTTTTTTGTTGGGAAGAGTTTGTAACAAAAAATTTACTTGCATAATACATGTCTCAGTGTAAAGCTGAGTAACTTTATTTATGATAAAGTGGGAAATCATTTTTTTAGATAATGTTGCAGAATAGCTCATATTTGTCCATTAGTTGTAGACCTAATGTCTTCATTAAATCACATTTTCAAAGAGCTGCATGGATCGCATTATATTCTCATCCTGTAAAAAAAGACAACACAAAACCAAAAATCATACACCGTTACAAATGTAGTTGGTGGATATCTATAGTGAAATGTGGTAGAACATTTTAGTTAATTACAACATTATTTTCAGCTTGTTTGTTAATGAAACCAAAACTACTCTGTCAAGAATACAACAGCATGTTAAGAAAATGACATCTGCAGCATTTCTGAGGCTATCAGTTTGCATTCAGGGTAACAGAATACACTTAGACAATAAATACTCATGGAATAGTTGTATCGAGTGTGAATCTGTACATGTAATTGCTAGTCCTGTGCATGGTACACAGGATCCTTTTTGCAGCCCTAGGGCTTCTGCTGCATAGTTAGGGATGACTCTAAGAAGAACAGACTGAAATGTGCACCTTTGCATGAGCCAAAATCAGTCAGTTTGACAAGTATCACCACAACACTCTTCAGCTCCTCAGTTCAGATTTTCTGTGTGTTCACACTGAAAGATGGTGACTGCTTCTAAATGCTACTTCTGCTTTCTGATTGCTTCGCATTAGGTAATTTTTGATTTTTTAACAAAATATTCGTCTTTTGAGTTCTGTATTATTCTGATGCACCACTCTGTGCTCCAGGTTTTACCAGTAGGTAATGCTCAGCACAGCAGTCAGCAAAAATTATTTTTCTTCGTTTTACCTTCCAGTGTATAGAAGAAAGAGTTACTTGCAGTAGCCCATATTTGTTGGCATTTCTGGACCAACAGTTGTTTGCACAAAACAATATATATACACAGTACAAGAGTTTATTACATGCTCATTTAGCATTTGCTGGTCTCCATTGTAATGATCCTACCCTTTAGTACTTTCTTCAGAGACAATACAGCCCTCATTAATTCTAGTGAATAAAAAGACTGAATAATTTTTTTTGGATGTTTCATGAAAGATGTGCATCAAAAACCCACTTCTTAGAAAGGTTATCTCAATAGTATTCTTCACTACTGATAAGTATGTGAGATTTCTGTACATTAATCTTCCAGTAACACGTGTTCAGTATCAATTTCCAGTTAAATTATTCACTCTTCAGTCTAGTGGGTGATTTGCTTTGTAGAAAATGACAAGTCTGTGTAATTAGCTTAATTTATGTTATGAAACATGCACAGTGGGGCTTTTTATCTTGGATTCAGTATGTCATCTCAAATGATGCTGCTGTAAGGAATGATCTGTGTGCTATTTTGTACAATAAAATAACTTACGGAAGCAGTGATACTTCAGTTCAAAAAATACACTACATAGGCTAATGCTTAAAAAGTCTGCATAGTAAAGCGACTATATTAAATTACTGAAAGTTAAAGTAACTTTTTCCTCACTGCATTGCTTTGAAACATCAATAAACCAGTGAATGTCACTGATGTAAGGTTAAAGTTTGGTTTGACTTAAGTCATTTTTCATATAATTAATACAAATGTTTTTGTATATACATTGACAACTCAGCAAATGTGCCCAGCACACAACATGCTTTGAATTTGCAGTGTTTTGCCACTTCATACCGATTTTATTATATATGTATTATCATGAATGAGACTGGTAGTTTTCTAAAATCAACTCCATATTTCTGAGGTTGGCTGTTTCTTTACAGAAGACTTCCAATGCCACTCCCTCAGTCAGTCAAATGGGAAGAGTCTTCACAAGAAAATATAGACTTGTCATAATATTTAGAACATGATGAGTTTTAGTAGCATTTTTTCCCATCTTTAAAAAAAAAATCAAAACCAGAAAAACCCCAGATGCTTGCATTGAGATTCTTTGGAAAGTGTAAATTTTTCATTTGCTTCTTTTTTCAGTACATTTTGCTACACAAATTGTCATCTTAGACTTGTTAAACGATTCCTAACTCAAGACAAAGGGAGGTATTAGTGCACATGAAGCATTGTCCATATGAAGCACACACCTGGATGAATGGACTTTGGCAGATCTGACCTACCTTTAAGCCCGTTTTTCTTAGGTTTGAAATGGTTTCTTTGTCGTTTTCAGGCTAGCCCAGACCATCAGCATTGTGTATGGAAAGGGTTACTCCTGCTGAAAACACCTGTGCCAGAAGCCTTTTTCTCATTATCAGGACCTGTAAGTCACTCACCCTGACAGCCACCTATGCCCCGTGCATGCCTTAGTCTTTTGTCTCTGCTCTTCACAATGCTGCTGTAGATACGAAGCAATGCCCGAGTCAGACGATTTTCCACCAGCACCAAGCAGTGCAAGGAGGCAGGTAAGGAACTGGGCTCTTGAGGTAGGCACACTACTGTTTCTCAGGACCTAGATCTGCTCTTTGGTAATTTATATGAAGCCAGACAAACAGCCACCGCTTTCTGAGACTCAGTCCAGCGTGTCTAGGGAAGCATAGTCCACTTCTCTGTGGGAGCAAGGAGACTTCTGGAGTCTGGATGGCAGACTGACATTCAAATGCATGTGGGATAGGGAGGGCAGGGAAATGAGGTCATTCACATTCCCTCTCTAAGATGGAGGAAGGAGGAGGGGAAGCACCATTCTACCCAGATCCTTCTACCCAGTGTCCAGAGAAGACAGTGCTCAAAGCCTGAATGCTTTATAATTCCCTACATAACTATTTTAACACTTTGTGAATGGACAGGCCATTCTTTGCAATGGGACTGTGAATTAAGAGCCTTGAACCAACTGTACACCTCAGGCTGTACAGTGCTGCTGCACTGATAGTTGTGCCAAACAAGTGCTCAGCACAACGCAGTTTTAAAAAAAGGCACACACCTGTAAAATGAGTGTTTAAGAACACACCAGAGTCTCTCGATGCTACAAAAAAAATCTCAGGAATGTACCCTAAGAACATGAAGTAGGACCTCTGTTCAAAGATGTTTTGTTGTGTTCCTTCTTGCTTGAAAAGTAAGCAATACCACACTCTGCAAAACAGCAGTAAAAGGGATGTACTTCTGCAACTCACTAATTTGGCTTCCACCTCAAAGTACAGGAATGCCAGTTCTTGGACACTGCAAATCTTGCCTGAGATAACCTTCAAAGAAAAGGCTCCTGCAGCCTTTCCCTGGCAGAACACACTTCTGGTCTATTTAAAGATTCAGACCTTATGTTTTCAGATCTCATACCTATCAGGATGTTAAGAAAAGGTTTTCCTACAGCTGTCTTTTAAAAGCCAGCAGCCATATTTTTTTGTAAAATGTGTAATCCTGAAAAGAGAGAAGCCATATTAACTCCTGAACTGAGTTTCTTGAAGGACTTTGATTGACTAGTGAATAGTGGGGTTTCAACCAATTCCCTTCATTAATGACCTGGATGCAGGACTCGAATGAATACTAAGTAAGTTTGTAGAGAGCACTAAACTGGGAGGAGCTGTCAACTCACTCAAGGTCAGGGAGGCCCTGCAGAGAGACCTGGACAAAACAGGGAGATGTGTAATCACCAACCATATGGAGTTTAACAAGGGCCAGCCCTGGATTCTGCACCTGGGGTGGGGCAATCCTGCTTGTGTGTACAGACTGGGGAATGCGAGGCTGGAGAGCAGCACTGTGGAAAGGGACCTGGGCATCCTGGTCAGTGGAAAAATGAACGTGAGTCAGCAGTGTCCTGGCAGCCAGGAGGGCTAAAACTGTCCTGGGAGAATCAGGCACAGCATCACCAGCCGGGCAAGGGAGGGGATTGTCCTGCTCTGCTCTGGGGCGGCCTCACCTTGAAAACTGCAGTTTTGGGGGCCACAATATAAGAAAGATACAAAACTATTAGAGAACATCGAAAGGAGGCCGTGAGGATGGTGAAGGCTCTGGGGGGAAAGCTGTATGAGGAGCAGCTGAGGTCACTTGGTTTGTTCAGCCTGGAAAAGAGTAGACTGAGGGGAGACCTCATTGCAGTTACAACTTCTGCATGAGGGGAAGAGGAGGGGCAGGTACTGATCTCTTCTCTCTGGTGACCAGTGACAGGACCCGAGGGAATGGCCTGAAGTTGTGTCAGGGAGGTTTAGGTTGGATATTAGGAAAAGATTCTTCACCCAGAGGGTGGCTGGGCACTGAACAGGCTCCCCAAGGCAGTGGTAACAGCACCAAGCCTGAGTTCAAGAAGCATTTGGACAATGCTCTCAGGCACATGGTGTGACTCTTGGCGTGTCCTGCACAGGGCCAGGAATTGGACTTGATCCTGATGGGTCTCTTCCAACTCAGTATATTCTATGATTCTATGAATCCTAACCCCAAATCTCATTTCTAAAACCAAATCTTGATATAAACATGAATTACACACTTTAAAGCACAGAAGTCTTAAAAGAACAACAGTTCTTAATCAGCAGAGAGACAAAAATTGAGGCAGCAGGACACTTTTTGTATCAAAAAACCACAGCCAGCATTGAAGTTAAAAGCAAGGGAAGGTGAGATAAGCAGCATGATGACAATCGTAGCATTCTGTAGCTTTCATTGTGTCTCTCTCCATCATGTAGCAGTTTAGAGAGCATCTCTCTCACGTGTATTCTGAATACTTAGACCAGGTAAATAAATCTAACAGACCTGAGAAACTGAATTGCACTGGGTAAGGAGAGCAGGCAATTACTTACTAAATGTATTAATTTTCTTTGTAAATGAATCACTCAGCCCATCACCATAATTGCTGTCATATGCAGCTTAATGTGTCATTTAACTTCCGGAATGCTACAGACCTCAGCTGGGAAATGAATCTCATCTCTGTTTGTGATGATCACGCAGCGTTAGCAGAGCAAATGCCTTTCATTGGTACTGAGCAAGACTGACAAGCTGGAACCACGGTCAGTGCAACAGAGCACTGCTGACAGATGAGACACTACCCAGCGCCCGTTGCTAAGGATACACAGAACAGGCACAGTTAGCAGAGCTCTTGGCTGTCTTTCATCCCCCAAAATCAGTGGAGTAAAATCAAACAAAGATTCACTTACTAGGCAGCTGTGCTCATGATAGCAACTCCAATGAATAGCTACAGATGCATATAAAAACAGACTGCTTCCAGAGCATCTTTGAGCATCTAGAGATTTCCCTATTCCAAATAGTTAAAAAACTATCACTCACTAAATGCATTTGTCTCAATAGTCTTGTTATCTTCTGTCTCTTTATTACTCTCTTCCTGACATAGAAGGTAAGAATCAATAAGCATGGGTTATATCACTGGTCTCCATCAGCTTTGTATTAATCAGTCTGCTGGGCAAGGTATCAGTAGACCACTACTATGACTTGTTATATTTCTCACTGTAACAAATAGTGTCACGCTTACTTGCCATATCAATTTACATGATGTAATCAAGCCTATCATATTCACTAGGTCTAATGTGATGCTTTACTATACTCAACAACCTTGGTTACTGGGGTGTAGAGCCAGAAGTTGGACTCAATGATCCTGATGGGTCCCTTCCAACTCAGCAGGTTCTACAATTCTATGAACCTCTTATTAGGCCAAAAGCTAGTCATCCTTATTCTATACTCTATCATGTTTCTTTTTCTTGCAATTTTTGTCAGATTAACAGGATTTCCTTAAATTTATGAAAATGCAGCTTATCTTTCCTCATACCATCTACTGGTCTGAGAACAAGCTGGTTTCTGAAGAGCAGAGGAGTGAAAAGATGCTGTAACTCCTGCTGCAGAAGTTCTCTATCCTGGCTCTAGAGGCCAGGAGCTGCTTACAGCAGTTGGAAGAAATTAACTGCCCCCTGGGTAGTGTAAAGGTTGTGGCTGGTAACCACAATGAGTTCTCACCCTTGCCTCGAGAAAACTTGTCTGGTGTTAACTCTTGCCATCCAACACTTTGCAAGCCCCTTGTACTCTCTTTTTATAAGGCCTCACTGCTTATAAGCACATCACAACTCACTGAGAAACTCACCCATGGATGATAAATTTTCAGGCAATATTATTATTGTCATGAGTATAGGCCAGTTGTGACAGGACAGTGTGCCCCAGCATGGGCAGAAGATAGAAATAAATATTTAGCTGAATGTGAAGAAACTTTTTTCTATCAAGTGCAAACAATACACTATTAAAGAGAGAAAGGATATTGGCACAGTTGTCTAATAAGCAATGGCAGCTTGTTTATAACAGCTCTTCTGCTGATTCAGGCCACAAATTTATTTACACTGTTCAGTGGTTTTGTGTACTGGTGTACATACATACTCTACCTTGGGAAAATGCTGTCTCTGGTATTCAGATCACCCTCACTGACACTCCAGAAGTCTGTGTAGAGCTATGATAGAAATTGCCAACAAATACATGTTCAGTACTTAACACTGAATACTTACTTTCTGGCAGCTCTCGATGAATTCGTCTATGGTAACTACTCCATCTTTGTTTTTGTCCATTTTCTATTAAAAAAAAAAGAAGAAGAAAAAAACAGAAAAAAAAAAAGAATGTATGGGAATTGGGTTTGTGTGGCCAGGCTTTGGTAGCAGGGGGGCTACAAGGGTGGCTTCTGTGAGAAGCTGCCAGAAGCTTTCCCCAAGTGCAGCAGAGCCAGTGCCAGCCAGCTCCAGGACAGACCTGCTGCTGGCCAAGGCTGAGCCCATCACAAATGATACCCTCTTAAACCTTTTACTATATTTTCTCTCCCCTGTCCGGTTGAGGGGGCGGTGAGAGAGAGGCTTTGGTGGGTGCCTGGCATCCAGACAGGGTCAAAACTCTACAGCATGCTTCTCTTCCTGAATTCCTGTGTAAAGCAAGTCCTTTTCATTATTCTTTTCAGTTACTTGTCAGCCTAGGAACAATCAGTCCAGAAGTCACAGTAAGTGATATACTGGACTATGCTTAAAGAGCTTGTTGAAATAAACAGGATGTAATGAGAACATCTGAGAAACTTCGGATGGAACCACAGAGAAAAAAAAGCATTACGGAATTGGAAGGATATGCAAAACTGTTATAACACTGAAAATCTTTCTCTACCTGCTCACAGAGCAGTCTTTTTGGCTTCCATGTTACCTGACCTACCTGGAAAAATGTTTCCACATGTTGTCTAGGTGCATCTTCCTTGAGAACAGGATAGGTGCATTTCCCCATCATATCATATATTGCTTTCATGATATCAAGCATTTCCTGAAGAGGAAAAAAATTATGTTTCTGCAATGTAATGTGCATTGTAGACAGACACTGCTTTAACCCAGAACACATAAATAATTTTTAGGATTTGCATTTTAGAATAAAATTGAAATTCACCTATTATTTTTTGACTGAACAGCTTCAAGAAGGAGCTACTTAATTCCTAGAAGTTCTAGCATCTGATTTCAGCTTTCATAGATGTGTGATTTCAATTTTAAATTATTTATAGTATGTGAGAGTTCACTGATTGTGGGAAGAATCTCCCAATATCTTATGAATAAAAATAAAAAGGAAAATAAGTTCTGTAATAGCAAGTGAATGGTCAAAGCTCATCAGCTTTTTACAACTTGTTTTCCCCAGAGAAAATAAAAACACCCATGCACTTATGCAGAGTCCTCCTTTTATATCAAAGTCTTTGAATTTTATTGAGTGGCTTGCTGAAATTTTAATAATTATAAGAAGCAAGTCATCTGTAGTATGCTAAGAAATTATTCTTTACCCCTTTATAATGATCCTGAAGTGTTTTCTAAAAGTGTAAAATTGTAAGTGTAATTGATATATTTGCATAAACCCCACTTTATAAAAAAACTCCATATATTTTGATGAAAGCGCACGTTTAGTCCGACTGTAATTTAAGTATGTGTTTGAATCCTTGCAGAATAAAAGATGTAGGAATCTTTCTTTATAAATTCTGTTTCAAGTAAAAATTATTAGAAGTAGATTTATAAAATAAGTAACAATTATTGCCCACACAATTAATTCATTTTTGTCCAAATATCCTAGCAATCTATTCTAGGGACTGTATGGGCAAATACATACGCATAAGTTGAAGCCAACCATTTTCTGTGCCTGAAGAATTCTGAACTTTTACAATTTCTGTAAAGATTTTCTCCTTTCAATGTTCATACATGCGTTTAAAATGAGACAATTTTTTAATTTTTAGCGTGTCTGACTTCATAATATCTGATAACTTGTTAACACGTTTAATTTGACAATGAAACCATTCTTCTCTGAATGCAGGACTTACCTTTACAACCTTTACTTTCAGTGGCTACAGTATGAAGTCGACCTTACCTCTTTAGTTATATATCCATCCTTATTTATATCATATAAATTGAAAGCCCAGTTCAGTTTCTCCTGTACTGTCCCTCGGAGTAAAACTGAGAGACCCATAACAAAATCCTAAATAGAAAAAAGGTACTGGTCAGTTTGGAATTGAGCAGTTTTTCACACACACTCAGAAATCCAGAATAATGCATTTGTCAGATGTGCGGAAAGATGTGTTGTTCCAATTTTTTTTTTGCTTCACTGAAAGTGTTAATGATTGCTGGATTAAAAATCTAGGCACTATTTGCTACACTCATAATTAATAAGTAAATTGAGTAATTTTCTATAAAGTAAACCATAGTTTTCCATTAATGGTTGTATCCTCTTAAATGCCTAATGTCTCACATAAGCAGTTCCTGTTGAAGTTAAGACCAGGAAAAGGCAATCCCTATAGTTTAATGGTCCAAGAAAAGCTTAAGTGGGAGTTAGATTGATCTAAGCACAGGAGACCAATTTGGGGAGAACTATGTACTAATGAACATTAAATTCTTGTTAAATCTGTACCTTGTTAAAGTGGAATATGTGGTTCCCAGATCTCTTAGAGCAATCTGCTGCAGTCAGTATTTCAAACTTCATGTATGACACTGCACACCTCAATTCTTATTACTTTTATTGGATATATGATAGGGAATAATAAATATATTATATGTCCATGTACCCTCTTAATGTTTTTGTGACCCACCAGTGCTCTATTGCTACAGAGCTATTGCACAGAAATTAACCAGAAGGCTTTTGAGACCATTTCTGTCTTACTGGTATATATGCCTTTTGGGGTAAATACATGAATCTTGAAAGAATTTTGCTCATCTTGTCTTGTCTGCATCTCAATGACTAATTGAGGGTCATAGGGTTAAATCTCCAAACAGCTCTTTTACACTGTACTATTAAATATTAAAATGTTCAAGAAATTCAGAACAGATTTGATCACATTACAACATTAACAATTAACCTTTTTAATTCAGTACCATGTCTTCAAATCTTTTCTGCACTTACATTCCTGATGTAGCTTCTCCTGAAGTCCTGTGTGAAGGTCCCCAGGTGCATTATTTTCTTAGATGTAAGAATTCTGAATTCATATTTAATTTGGCACAGCAATATTTTTGAATTTATTTTATCTAAAATATATCCATTTTTCTTTTCTTGTTCAATTATCTTTGTTCCTTTCTGTGATGTACCACCTGTGTTATCTGGCTTCCTGGAATAATTTATATCCCCATTTCCAAGGCTACCCTTCTATCATCGATTTAAAAATTAAAACCCTTTACTTTATGTTGTTTTTCATGGGACTGGGTGTTCTTAAAAAGTAGAGAAACTCAAAAACCTTCCGGGTATGTGCTTTAAACATTGCAGCAGTGAGTCATCTTCCATAATGCATCAACATGTTTTGGGATCACACACAGTTCAGGTGCACTGCCTTTGTCTGAGTGTTGTGCAGGAGTCATCTCAAGAACAACAGAAAGGATTTATCACAAAAGGAAGTTGTGATGAGCTGGATAAGGACCAGCTAGATGGGGTGTCTTTTCTACATACTTTCAAGCAATTGAGGCACATAGTAATAGAATCATACAGAAATAGAGTATCTGATTCAATGGATATAGGCCAAATCCACAGGGTATTTTGGGCTAGAGCCTTGACCAGGAAAATGCTCTGCATGGTGGGAGGCAGCATGTGTGTCAGGAGCAGTGTAGCCATTCTAGCTGTTAAGCTAAAAATCCAGTGCAGGAAGCCCCAGTAAAACAGCAGAGCAGAGGGAAGCAGCTAAACTCAGGGAGCAGCTGTCCATTTTTATGCATGTGACCAACAACTCAGTGACGCACGAATCAGGCACACCATTTAGCAAAGAGCATGAGTACAAGACCCCATTACAGTATTAGAGTACCCAGGTGCTGTTTTCAGGCCTGGTTTAGACATCTAGTTTCTAGGGAGAGAGGAATTCTACTTTTAGAGCCTGTTTATTTTTTTAAGAAAATTTCACCATACTCAGATACACTGCCCACTGAGAGGGATGGTCCTGCTCAGCTGAGCACCTAATGGGGAGAGGTGCATCTGACTGAGGGTGACAAAGGAGGCTAAAACAGGAGGTCTGGGATGAGACACAATCCGAGGTTGGGTCTTTCTTCAGTCTGTGACAGTGAAGTTACATGCACAAAATTCTCTGCCTTGATACTTGCCCTAACTCCTTTCCACAGCTTCCTGTTTGCATCTTGCCAGTTTCCTGCAGAGCATGCTAATATCTGTTCAGACTTCCTTCTGTGCCTAATTTTGATTCTTCAAGAAAGGGGGATGTCTCATGAAGGGGTGCAAAATGCAGCATCATTGCACCTGTATTAGAGCCTCTGTGGACTCAGAGCCTGCTGACATTTCTGTTCTGCACTACAGCTGTAAAGAACGTCTGCTTGAGATCTGGGATGAACTTGTATTTGTGGGGAGTTTTTTCCGCAGTGATTAATTATGTCATAGCAAGGTTGTTGATGACTTTCTGATTGCTTTATTGCTCAGTAAATCTTTGGGGATAATTAGTTCATTAATAAATTAATTAACAAGTTTATCAGCTGGCTGTCTTAAATCCATAGGAAAGCTTAAAATTATTCCGCCTGGTCATGTGTTCCTTTATGTCTTTTTTTGAGGCCAGAACTAGGTAGACAAAATCCATTTTTAAATTTAGATTTTAGGCTTTTGCAAAGGAATCAAGTGATGTCACAGAAGTGGTGCATCCGTGGTATGTGTAAAACAAAGGTCACAGAGGAGGAACTGCTTCTAAAAGGAAATGCATTTCTTTGTAGCTACTTTACATCAGATGGTATTAAAACACTTATGAGATCACCATTGTACTGAGAAAAATTAGCTCATTCCTTACATGACACGGACAAACCTTTTGAACTCACAGAATTATGCTTGTGTACCTCATGAAATTCAGCAAGGCCAAGTTCAAGGTCCTGCACCTGGGTCAGGGCAATCCCAAGCCCAAATACAGGCTGGGCAGAGAATGGATTTAGAGCAGCCCTGAGGAAAAGGACTTGGGGATATTGGTTGATGACAAACTCAACATGAACCAGCAATGTGCACTTGTTGCCCAGAAAGCCAATCATGACGTGGGCTGCATGAAAAGAAATGTGACCAGCAGGTCAAGGAAGGTAATTGTGCCCCTCTTCACTGCTCTCATGAGACCCCACCTGGAATACTGCATCCAGCTCGGGGGCCAAAGGACATGGACCTGCTGGAACAAGTCCAGAGGACTGGAGCACCTCTGCTAAGAAGATAGGCTGAGAGAGCTGGGCTTGTTCAGCCTGGAGATGAGAAGACTCCAGGGACACCTCAGAGCACCTCCCATTACCTAAAGAGGGCCTACAAGAGAGCTGGGGAGGGACTCTACACAAGGACATGTAGGGACAGTGTCAGAGACTGAAATTAGTTCATGCTTCAAACATTGATACAAACTTTTAAAGAAGCTACAGCCACAGAAACCTCCTTGAAGGACTTTGGGCTGTAAGTCAAACTGCTGCTTAGATAAAAGGAAATCTACTGTTCAGTCACCTCAGGCTGAGGGAAAGGTATGCACCCACAAAAGGACAAAGCCTCCAGCTGCCATCCCAGCTGAATTTGGGGTGTGGGGGAGAACACAGCTCACAGAAGCCAGGTTTACACAGACTCTCCCAACCGAGGGGGGAGGAGGTGGTTTTGGGTGCGTGGCGTAACCTCTGCTCAGAGGCAATAAACACCCATCCTCCACTACACAACCTGGCCCAGCTGTGGAACCCCAGCCCCACAGGCCACATCCACGGGACTCTCACATGTGCCACAGGACTGCACGCGATGCAACAGGCCCAGAGTCTGCTGTGAGAGACTGCCCCCTCCCCCAGGGGGACATGCCCGGACATTCCTACCTAGCCTGGGCATATAAACCCATCGGATTCTGCGCTTTTTGAGGGACAAGAAGACTGGCTGGAGAGGATCAACGGATCATCGCTGGGATCCATGGAGTGGTGATATTTTCCCTATTCTGTCCCTGTCACCCTCCTTTTCTGTCCCCTCCACTTATTTTCTACTTCTTTCTCTCTCTCTCTCTCTCTCATATTTACCATCAAATAAAACCCTTACTATTGACTGGCATATTGGTCTCGTTTGCACCTTAATTCGGGCAGAGGAATTTCCAAAGAAACTTAATAATTGGATCTTAACAGACAGGACAAGGGGAACGGCTTTAAACCAACAGAGAGTAGGTTTAAATTAGGTGTTAGGAAGAAATTCTTTACTGTGAGGATGGTGAAGCACTGGAACAGGTTGCCCAGAGAAGCTGTGGATGCTCTATTCCTGGAAGCGTTTAAGGTCATGTAGGATGGGGCTTCAATCGACCTGGTCTAGTGGGAGGTGTCTCTACCCATGGCAGCAGGGTTGGAACTGGATGATCTTCAAGGTCCCTTCCAATCCAAGGCATTTGATGGTTCTATGACTCATTGAACTGCTGCCTTCATAATACTGCCTTGGACACTACTTTTATTATTAGCAAAATATGAAATTGTGTTTGTTCTTAGGAACTGTACTCCTTTGTGGAAGTCAGTTAGCATGCTTGCTAATTTATTAAGTAACATAAGTTTGGTTTTGTTTAAATATGACAGAAATCTTTAAACATCTCCATTGTGTTTGGGCACAGTGTTGTGCTTTAAGGCACTGAGAATTAGTGGGATTATTGAATGACTTTCAGCAAGGTCACATTTAGAAGAGCCTTAATCTGCATCTACAACAAACGAAGGACAGTGATTTGGATATTTGCACGTGTGTGCAGTGAGCTTTACCTTTGACAGTATGTCTAAAGTTAATTAGCCTCCATTTTTTCTGACTGTGTAAATAGCTTTGAGGCCAGATCTTCATTTTGGCTCAGTGACAATATACATGCAGTAAATGAAAACCTTGCTTTTATATCTTTCTCTGTCTAATGGAAAAAAGAACTTCACTAATATGCCCAAAGAGCCCTCCAATAGCTGGGTCACTGGGTCTTCAGAAACTCTGTCCTCAAATTAAAGCAAAACTAGTTCACTAATGAACTAATGAACTAATGAAATAAAAGAAGTTGAAAATTAATACAATCATGGGATAAGGAGAGATAAGTTCAAGCACCGAGTTTTATAAGTTTGGTTTTTATGCTACATAAATCCTTCACTTAGAGATCCTGGCTCTTACCAAAGAGCATAGAGATGTCGGGATGACAAAACTCTAAGGACACAGCAATCTCCCAAAGCAATCTCACCCAAGAAATGTCAATTGAGGTGTGCATTTAAGCTGTGCTCAGCTCTAACACTTCATTGCTGATGGTTGAAAATTTGAGGAAAAAAGAGCAAAAAGCTAAAGCAAATTCCCTCTTTCTACCCACAGCTCCAGCTACCACTGCTTCATGGAAAATTGAAAGTGCAATTCAAAAAAAAAGTCATTCTTACCTACAAAAGAATTTTGCTACCATTTCAGGTTTTGATATTGATTTTTTACACAGAAGATAGCCAGAGTGTTTTTATCATAGGTAATTATATTAAATTGTATTTACTCCTACACTTTGATATAGAAAGTACTTTGGAAAGAATGATTATCTGTTCTCTAAATTTTTAAATTACTCCCTCTCTACCTTTTGAGCTGTTTACTTTTGTTGTTTTTCTAATGGAAATTAGAAAACTAAAATAAAGATTGGAATAGAAAGAATACGGCACCTAGGATTAAAAGGAGCAGGAAAAAAATGAGATGATTGTATTTTGCACATTTCCCAATATCTTCTTTCACATTTTGCAGCTATTTTCATGTGATTACAAAAAACAAAGACCCATACATCTTTAACTTCAGGAGTATTCTTTTAGAATGGCTATCATATAGTTTATAAGTATAATGTTGCTACAAGGACACAGAAGCAAGATTTTATTGACAGCAGTAGAGTTATGCTGGATTCACAATTAGTGCAAATAATATCAGTCTGGATCACTCATGTCTGCCTTGATATTGAACAAAAATAAGCTAGAAATGTCTGTTTTAGCAATGAAAAAAAAGCACTGCTGCTTATATTTTCCTGATTTATTTTATTCCAAAGTCCTTTTTTTTGTGCACAAACCTGCACTCTGAGATAACCAAAACCCTTAAAAAGGGCTCCAAATATAGTGCATTTCTAAAGGCTTTCTGTCTGAGATACAAATGTCAACAAATGGACCAGAAAAGGAACAAAAGCTTTTTTTTTTACCATTCTTTTTAATGGTAACATCAGAAATAATTTTCAACTACTGATTCTAAAAATGCTTTTTCTCAATGTGTCTGCTGCTGCTGAAACTGAAAGAGGGGAAGTTCAGCTTAGATGTACAAAAGAAATTCTTTACTGGTAGAGTGATGGGGCACTGGCGCAGGTTGCCCAGAGAAGTTGTGGATGCCCCATCCCTGGAAATGTTAAAGGCCAGGTTGGATGAAGCAACTTGGTCTACTGGGAGGTGTCCCTGTCCATGGCAGGGGATTTGGAACTGGGTGATCTTTAAGGTCCTTTCCAATGCAAACCGTTCTGATTCTGTGATTTGACCAGAAGGGTCCTTGCAGATTTAGCTTATGTAGAGAAGATATGAATAAAACCTCCATTCCTGCTCCTAGTTTAACACAGATCCCACTGACTTCATCTGCCCAGAAAAAGTTAGATAGGGTTCATGATTTTTTTTAAACAAATGCAAATAATGATCAAAAAATTATCTGATTATAGTCTTAGTTTAGGGTATAGATTTCTGATCACAGTGCACCTGATTGGCAAGTCTTCTTCCTATTACATCAATTCATTATTTTTACAAAACAACTCTGTCAGACCTCACAACATCATTCACTAAAATAAATAATAAAAACATGTACAGGACATTTCAATAAATTTAAAGTGAGTGTATTTATTGCAATCCTATCACAAGTAAGGAAATCATTCATTCATTATAATCAAAACAAAAGAAAACATGACAAAACAAACAAATCCTTTTGCAAATGAACTGACTTTTTATTTTTTAATTCTATAGCTTAAAATATTGTCTACTTTGCAGTATTTTGTACACCCTGTTCTCATCTACACTGTTGCAGTAAGCTCCCTTTTTTCCATATTATATTGCACGGATGACATCAGCCTTAGCAGGGAAAGGCAGAACTGGGAAAACAGAATGGGCAGTTAAATGGAGGAACAATGAATTTCCAACTCTTGTGCTTCCAAGAACATTTGCTTTAAAGCCTTTTTCTAGAACTTTCTGGAAAGTAAGTATGAAAACTTCTATTTGGGCTGAGTCATCCCCATAGCATTAGTTGTAGTTCAGAGACCTTGCAAAGGCAGAGAGGAAGAACTGTTTTAGGTAACTTGTGTATAAATTGGGTTCCCTTTTAAACGGATAGATTTAAAAAATATTTTGTAGTAGCACAGTCTGAATTATCATTATGGAATACACAACTGTAAAATGACTTTTGTTATTACATTGGAAAAACTTGAAACTTCAGTCACATAAGCTAAATTTTCCCTCATGTGATCCAGCCACCAAACTAGACTTCATTACAAGGAATGGCAAAATATTCAGTTTTATAGAAATAAGCAATGGCATCACTTACCTCAAAACTTACAGATCCATTGTGATCAGTGTCAAATGCATTAAACAGAAAATGTGCATATGTTGTGGAATCTAAAATTTAAAGCAGAAAAAATAATTCTCAGAAAACACCTTATTTAATAAAATTTAATTTAATTTAATTCTATTAAAACTATTTGATACCGAGATGTATTTTGATACCAAAATTTCATAGCAAGACCAGATTTTCAACGAAATTTATATTTCCTTTTCAGCAGGAGAGGAGGGAAAAGTTGTAAGTGCAAGTACATGGATAGCAACACTGCTAGAAACCAAACATGAAACATTCTGTTCTAGAGTATCTCTATTCATTTTTATTCTTGTTTTTGCTAATCACTGACACCTGAGCCGATAGCAAAGATGACATGTTATTGTACTCTGAAACAACCTGTTTTACCAGGAACACTGACTGTGACAGGGATCTTTCTCATGCTTAAAATGAAGAATGTGTTCATTTGTTCCCGTTGAACGAGGGAAGCAGACACTACGCTCACTGTATCAGTTCTGCTCTGGACACAGACCTGTTTCCCAGGTTGAAGCTGATCTAGGCAGAAAGCTGCTGCTGCTATCAGGTCCTATGCTCAGCCACAGGTGAGAGGAAATCCTCTCCTGAGAAGCAGATTCTTAAAGCTGGCTTGCTGCTGAATTCTCATGATCGTTGCATTAGGGCTAGGAAAAACTGGCTGAGACTCACTAAATGGTCAGTAAGACTCTGAAAGACGACCTTAAACAAAAAATCCTTCGCTATTTGCATACTTCCCAAATCTCCTACCCAGTGCATATTGACTCATTTCAGAAACACAAGACAGCATGAATATAAATCTGTCAAAACTGTAATTTTTGTAAAGATCCATCTTTCTATTTCCACTGAATGCCTTCTGAAAGGCACAACCTGCTCCAGGAGTTATATATTGTGAAGAGAGCCCTTATCCAGAGAGTGCCCTGTGGATCTGAGGTACAAGCTGCTGGGGTTAAGGGAAGTCAGCTGTCCTCAGTGTTTTCCCTTCCCTCAAAATCATGCAAATTAATGTAGAATGAGAGTTTGTTTACTTTTAATACTCACTCTTCTCTTTCTACTTCATATGTTTACTTTAATTTTAGGTTAATTAACATTAACCTCACAAATTATGAATAAAGGCCGAAGTGTTACGAAATCAGCGTCCTCTTTGCAGAACAAACTTCTCTCTATCATGGAAAATCCTGCTAAGTGCTGAAATGGCATCTTCTGATTTGTTGGCACTAAACCATTTTACCTTTTATATCAATCCTGCAAATCTTTATTTTCCACAGCCCAAAATACTGTTTTGTATTAAACTGAGAAATAGTCTTGGAACACTCACCTGAAATCCCACGTTGACTCCGAGGAACAAAATCTACCAAAACTCAAAGCTTTGTGCTTCATAGATTCAGACCTGATATTTGTAAGAAAATTCTCTAGTCTTGCTTCAATATGTTAACTTTGTATGATGTGAAATAATCATAACAAGAAAAACCTGCAATCTTTAAACCCCGTCTGTTAACACATTTTCAGAGAATTAAATCCCCGCCACCACTATCTGAGAGTCATTCATTCTTCCATGTATCCAGTCACCACTGTAATTGCTTAGGAACAGCTTGGCAGATACATTCACACTTTTAACTGAAAAATGTAAATTTGTTGACTACAGTTTATATTTAGCATTTTAATAGTCATATTTTCTATAATCTACTGAGATTTCTGTTGTGCAACAGCATATACTATGCAAATCATCCTCAGGGAAAAAACATGCTATAGAGGCATAATTATCGTAAAAATGAATTTTAATTAACTTCCTATTCTCTTAGCAGCCATTTCTTAAAAACATCTTAAATATTCCTGGTTATTTTCTGCAGATACACAGAAAACACAAAGTTGTTTTATTTTTATTGCCCATACATGATACAATGTACTACTTTTTTTTGTATGACGGTGTATAACCCCTCTGAAAAAAAGTAATTCAAAAGCCTTTTTCAGAGTTGTTTGTTCAAGCAGTTCTGGTCTGAAATTTTCCTTCAAAACCACAGCAGGATGAGGCAAGTTAGTATTTTAATTAGAGCTACTTAGTCTAATTCCCCCCTTTGGTTTCCCCCCTAAATCTCGAACATTATTAATTTTTGACAAAATCTTAACTTTTTAAATTAAATATAGTTTCTTTCCAAAGATCTGATATCGTAATTAGTAGGCTAGTTGGATATTTTAACAGGTTGAGATAGGAACAGATATTAAATCAGAATTCCGTTGAACAACACCATCAAAGCATTTTAAATGTCAGAGACAAAAAAGATAATCATTATACATGGCAGAGTATGGCTTATCAAGCTACAAGCACGTTCTATTTTCTTCTGAAGTGATGAAGGAGTGTAATAATTATTCAGTGTGTGGATTCTTATCTATGACCTGCCTGGCTGAAGAAAAATTCCAAGTTTTATTTCAGGTCAGGGGCTGTGTTCATTCACCTGCATGGCAGTGAATCTAAAAAGAAGTTACTGGAGGGCCCTTTCTGGCATGGAAAGCTTTTTACAAAGTTACTTCTGCCTTTGAAATATATAGTTTTTTCTGCAATCCAGTGTCATCTCCTTTCCTTTGTTACTCTTGTGGCCCCTTGTCCTATTTGGAATCCTCCTGCACCTTGTCCTGGACAGTCTTGGAAGTTGCTTGAGGAAGTGATTTGGTGGATGACATTGAAAAATTTCTTTAGTTGCCCTGAAGCTGAAAATCTTACAGACATAATTTTGTTTGTTCAGATATGAATTGTCGCAATGATAGATCATGTTGTACCTGGTTTTTCATCACATAGACAGTTGGAGCACAGATCTACATGTTTTGATTTGGGGACAATTTTAAAGATTCTTTTTTCCTCTTTAATATTGGGACATACATAAAGTCATTACTCTAAGCACAACTGAAATTTAAAGGCCCCAGCTGGACACAATTTTGACAAGACATTTCAAAGATTTAAGAACTCAGTCTGGTTTCTTAACTAGACAGTCAGCTGCATTTCTCACCTCCTCCTCCAAAGGATGCCACTGCCCTAAATAACAGAGGAGGAGCAGAAGGATCAGCATTAACATCAGGAATAGGGGTAGAAGCCAGACATTCAGTGTATATCCATTTTAGCTCCATTAATAGTTTTTTTCTCTGTAACAATTAGATCTGGACTAATAAAGATTAGTCTTTTAAGATTACATTTCCTCTCACAATATGTTTTGACTTTACTTTTAGAACAGGCATGATTTCTCTTTGCCCATAAAAAATCCTGGGTATAACAGTAGGAAATATGATAAATTTTTTTAATTAAGTGTAGTAAAGGTGCAGTAAATCACACACAGAGAATTATTTTCATTACGCAGGGTAACTACAAAATGTAATATTTCAAACTGTAATTGTTAGCTTGGTCTAAAAGCTTACATATACAAACAATCAGTAGGCAGGTCAACCCTTCTAAGCCTTTTGTTCATCTTTACTGAGTGTGCCTACTTTGTAAGGATTTCAGAGATGGTAATCCACATTGAAAGCTGCTCTTTACCTTCTAGGTCTTTATTCAAAATAAAACTAATGGGGAGATATTTTGTTCCTACCAATTAATATGGGTTTTTAAATAAAAAATGAAAAGAAGGAATTCTGAACAGTCCCAGAGAAATACACAAATCTCAAGACCTCTGGGAGAAGTTGAAGAGATGGGATTGAAGAGTTTGAGGAGAATATGAAGAGGGGCAACTGAATAGCAAATACAAGAGGAGAAAAGAGAGGAAAAAAATTCAAATTGAAAGAAATCTGAGGTTCAAGGAAAAAAAACCTGTTATGCATTTTTGTGGTACCTCCATTGCACTAAAAGATAATGGAAATAAAAAATTACAAAACTCCTGGAAATCCAGTTAATTGAAATCCAGGTTAGCATTTGAGAAGAGAAACCTCACAGATTTAAAGGGTAGTTCTGCTATCGATATTAGAGGGTACCTGCAGTGCCTCCTACAGTTCCTCCAACTGTGGAAGGCGTTTTTTTGAATAAAAGAGAATGGGCAAGAATTTTCAGAAAGCTTAGAGAGAAATAACCTACTCAGAGAAACTTGTTTTTCAATGGTATCCAAGCACAGACAGTAACTTCGTAACAGAAGACAGAATTTTTGTAGATATCATTGCATTTCATACATACTTAAAAATGTGTCCAAGCATCAAGGAAGTACCCTGTGAGTTCAGACAGAGCTAGAGGCAACAATCTTGTTAATTTGAACAACAGGCTCTTTTGTCAGACTTAGGAACCAACAAACATACTGTAGTACTAATTATGTCTGCCAAGTACTCACCTCCCTGTGGAAAGAACTGAGAGTAAATCTCTTTGAAGGTTTCTTCATTGACAACACCACTGGGGCATTCCTGGAAAAAAAGTAAATGACGAGAAATGAATGCCATCCAGTCTGGTCCAGTCAGCTCATGTGTTCATGAAACCGTCCACAACACGGGCGTGACTGACAGTTTAACGTGTGTGACTTTGCACCTTCAACCAAATACTGATGCACATCATCCCACTGAAGTATCTTCCTGAAGAATTCCCATGACACAAAAATTCCTTCTGTGCCATGGATCTCAACTTCATCTGAGTGACACCCGTGAGCAGCAGCCACTCTGCCGCGGTGAGCAGAGCTGCTGGTGTCACCTGTGGGCCGTGGGTGGTGGCACCCGCAGCTTCAATCACCATTGGCGTGGTCCGGAAATCAAGCAGGAATGTGAACACTTAGGTATTACTGATAGAACATGCAGTCATATTCTACTGGAAGAGGTAAATTCAATGAATTCAAAAGACCCTGCCACTGAAGATCTTATTCAAACCTTGCAGATCCTTTCGCAGATCTTTTCCATAAACTGAAATACGTAAGAAAGAACAAGTAGGAAGTGTCTGAACTGAGTGACTACAAAGAAAATGAAAGGAAGTGAAGGAGAAGGAAAAAGATTATTAAACCAATAACTTTACAAAAATGACTTATACAAAGAGGTATGAAAAGCAGAAGGAATATTGTAATTGTTTATTAACTCACACATAAATACCCAAGACCAGAGAGCTGACTTCTAGTCCTGAATTTGCCAGACTGAGCAGAAGACTCCGGGCAATGCACTTAATTCCTTCTTTAACACAAAGATTGGGAAAAAAAAAAAGGTTGGCATGCCCTTTAAAAGGAAAGGACTTTTAGAAACAAAGGAAAACAAGAAAATGCAAAGTTTTATGGTTCATACATCTATTTTTGCCTATTGTCATGTTACTTGGACTGAAGACTCAAAATATATGTGCTCCTGAACTCAGGAAACGAAACAGCTTGAAATGGAGATAAAGAGCAGTATAACATCTTTTACCAGTGTAATAACAACTGTTCCTATGAGAACAAATAGCACTGCAATTAGAACAAATAAGTAGCACTGCGATATTCATAGCTCTGGCACCTTCTTCTAAGAAACAAATAGTGTAATCTTTCTAACTGAGATACAAATGCAGCACCTGAGAAACGCATGCCAGATCTGTAGGTCTAGGATTATTATGATTTTATGTCACTTATCCTTACTTAAATCAGCTTTTCATCATAACTAGGCATAGGCAAACATACAGTAAGAAATAGTTATGTTTGATCAAACAGACAGACAAACAGCTGTGTCAGAGATACACATACAAAATGTGTCCCTGGGCACAGAGGCTGTCACCAGTGGAGGCAGAGTTGCAGCACAGGTCTCTGTAAGATGAGATGAATACTGACTGCTGGGCCACACTGCCTTGGGAACCAAAGCCTGTGGGGAATGGGAGGAGCAGTGAAATAAATCCCTACCCTTCACTGGGTAAGGAGCAATCCATAACTGAGGAGGCATCTCCCTGTCTGTCATGTCTTTGGGTATGAGGGCATTCTAAAACATCTCTCTCTCTTTACCAGTTTCCAAAAAAGACTGCAGTAGATAGGTGACTGCCTCTGCGGTTCCTAGCAGGGTTACAGTTGGTTTCCCAAGTAACAAGCAATAGGACAAGAAAAAAATGGCCTCAAGTTGCCCCAGGGGAGGTTCAGATTGGGTATTAGGGAAAATTTCTTCACAGAAAGGGTTATCAAGCATTGGAACAGGCTGTCCATGGAAGTGGTTGAGTCACCATCCCTGAAGATATTTAAAAGCGTGTAGGCGTGGCACTTGGGGACATGGTTTAGTTGTGGATTTGGCAGTGCTGGGTTAATGGTTAGACTTGATGACCTGAGACATCTTTTTCAACTGTAATGATTCTACGATGTTGTGATTCTACCAGGCTGCTTGTCTTTGTGAAGCCTTCTGGAGTTGTGTAAGTGCATGCAAAAGAGCAGTATTTTTACTTGGATTCAAAGCACAACAAAGAAAATATCAGTGAATTCTTCAGATACTCACTGAAATAATATTATAATTATTCAATGTAGAAAATATAATAAAAGTATTTTACAATTTCCTCTTCCAAGCATACACTGGTATATGATCTAAGTCATTCCCAGACCTGCAGGAGGAAAAATAAACAGCTTTCCCCCTGAGATGCGTGTGAGTGTGAAAGAACAATGTAGCATTTTCCAATTTAGGAAAAGAAGCAGTGGCTTCTCTATGTTCTGCAGGTAATTATTTTTTCAGACAAGAAAAAAAAGCTAGGCACATTTTGAAGGAATCAAAGAGAAAACCTGTATATTTGAATTTGTACAGGTCAGATATTGCCTTTTTTTTCCTGAAAAGCTTAATAAGTAATTAATGACAAAATGTACATTTAAGTTCATCTAACTCTGTGACTTATTAACATGTAAAGCAATTTTTTCCCTTTTCCTTGGCTGACAAAGACATTCGAACTATACTCATTTTGCAAAGAATGCTCTCCCCTTTTTTACAGGAAATGCCAGCAACTCCGATTCTGTCAGAGCTTAGTCTGAAGCTGTGAAGACTGAGTCCCATTTCCTGACTGCATTAAAGCGTTGTGATGTTAGAGGAGAATTAAGGATACTCTGCAAAAATCTGTATGATTTACTATTTGTTAGTTCAAAATAAGCTGGCAGCCTTTGTTATTAGTGAAATACATGATCTACATACCTCCTTTAAAGGCAGTCCTTTTTTTTCTGTCACTTAATAAGCTCTGGTTTCACCACATTGTTTGAAAGAATCATTGCTTGAAAAGGCAACCTACTTTCAGAGAATTATGTATTAGCAGAGCCAGGAATGACATCTTGAGTTGCTCTAGCTTGCCCCTCTGTAGTTTCCTCTGTTCTTTGCCACAGCATTGCCAGCAACACTTTACCTTCTCCATCCTTGAAGGTCTGTAGCAATGGTGTCTTAAGGACACTCATTAAAAATCTGAGATGCTGGCCAATTACACTTACCAGAAATATCAGCTCAAACTCTTGTTTCTTTAGCATGCATCTTTCCTCTGAGACTCTACATGACAGGGAACACTTCTGATCTTGAATAATTTCATTCTAAAAATATATGTGGCCAACATGATTTACCTCCAGAACTGTACTTTTCTTGACTCATAAATCTGGCTTTATTGTGTTTATCAGGAGACTTCTGCAGTTCAGGGAAAGAGATTCAATATTGTAATTGTTAAGTATGCCCCATGGTTTTATGTCAAGCTATTGCTGACTTCTCCCACTATACCAACTATAAATTAAAAAATGTATCTAACCTTTCATTAAACTCTTATAAAAGAGTGATCTGAATAAAATTTATTTTGTTACAGCAAATTTCTGTTTGACAATCTTTTAAAATTGCATAAATGTATTAGATTTTCCTTCTGGAGAATAAAAAGAAGGGAATGTCCATCTAGAGCTGAGTCTAGTTCTCTCTCTTTTAAAGACAAAATAATATAAACTGACAGAAGGAAGAGACAGAGAGTAACAAATATGATTCTGCCTTCTGATGATCTCTCTTGCTTGCAGTTTTGCTGCTGGGAAATTACACCTCCAGCACATGGTCTTATGAACCACTCCAAACCCTGTAAATTACTTACAAGTCTCATACTGTCTAAGATGTCTCTCCTTTTTTTTTTTTTTAAAATACTGCAGTAGGTGATTGTTCTTTACTACCTAATCAACATCCTCCTCAAACAAGAGGCAAACCAAGAAGACACAAAAAAGGAGAAAGAGTGAAATGTAGAAGAGAGAATGAAGGAGAAACAAACTCAAAGTTCAGACTTTTGTCTGCATAACAAACAATTCTGAATGATGGATAAAGTTGGAGCTTTGGCAACTTTGAATATATTTTAGTTATAGACATTTGCATGACAGGTTTCCCATCCCATGCTTCATCTGCTGTCAGTTTTCATACTGCATCATTTTAAATACATGTTCACGTCCATTGATTTAATCATTGATGAGTGATAATATTTTCTCTTTTTGCATGAACTTCTATTCTGACTGCAAATTTAAATTTCCCATAAGCACAAAACTTAGTGCACATATGTCAAAACTAATGCTACCAAAAATCTCAAAACCTAAACCCACAGTGGCTTTTCACAGACACATCCAGTTCCTAATTTTTCTGTTTGAGTATGCTAGAGCTTTGATCAGAACAGCAGGAGCATTTAACAAATGGCCTTGAATTAATTACATAATCCAGGCCAAATAATATCAAAATCTGTGCAGTCAGGCACCTCATGAAGTTCAACAAGAATTTCTGTGTTCTGCACCTGGGAAGAAATTTGCCCTTGCCCCAGTACCAGCTGTGAAATGACTGAAAGGCAGCTCTGCCAAACAGGATCTGGGGGTACAGGGGACGTCAAGCTGAGGGTGAGCCAGCATAACATTTTTATGACAGATAAGATAAAATACCTACTGGGACAAGGCCAGCAGGATGAGGAGTTCTTCTCTCTCTCTGCTTGGCAGTCTTGGGGATATCTGCTGTATCTAATGTTTGTTCTGCTATTTCTAAAACATAGCCTTGCTGGTGACTTTCATTTTTTCCAGAAAAATGAGCTAAATGATAATTTACGCAATTCACGTGGGTTGCAATACCAAATTAATTTCTCCCACTAAGAAATACAATTAGTACTTTTGGACTAAACATCTAGCTTCATTCAGGAAAGAAAAACATGTATTTGGTGTTTAATCAGTGCACATTGATGTGCATATAGCCTATGTCAAGACATCAGTGGTTGAGTAGCAACATTATTCAGCAAAAGTATCAGCAAACCATTAGCCAATTTTTTATCAGGTAGAAGCATTTTGTTCGTGTGACTACATTAATGCATTATATTGGCAAAGTTTGTATTTGAAATGTACAGTGGGTTTTTTAGGCTTATAGAAAAATTATCACAAGGGAACTCAGGTGATCTGAAGATTCATTTGGTGAAGTATTTAAGCATTATATAAATTATCTGGAACAATCCCAGATACTCAGTTCACAAATTACTCCTTCTTGATCTTCCTCCAAAGCAAAACATGTGTCAAAAGTAGTACATATAAGAAACTAAGGCACAAGCAGTCTCCCTGAGGATGGAAAAGATAATGACTTCGGTGAAACATGCTTATCGTGACCTCATATGCCTTGGAAGAAGAGAAACAATAAAAACATTGATCTTGCTCTGAAAGGTGACACAGACACTGACACATTGGTATCAGTGTGACTTTTACCTTGAAGACTTTTGCCAGGACAAAGGCGTTGGCCAGGTGTTGCGCTGCAGCAGATGAGCTAAGCAGATACTTGTCATACAGGTACAGCACTAGATTCAAACCCAGCTAGATTTATAAATCTTATCAACTGCCACTCTTGAGACCTAAAGGTAGATCTCTGACCCTCAATAGCCTCTTTATGTTTTTCCAGGTCACTTTGGATAACTGTGTTTTGCTTCCCAGTGTTGCTGTTCAGGCACCAGCTCTGTAGCCTTAGGCTGATTGCAAAAAGGAGGGTAAGCAGTTAAAAAAGCAGACGGGTGAGGGTGGGAGAAAAAGTTCTCTCAAGCTCTATTTCATATAGTGTCTGTTTGGAAAAACAGGTCTATCAAATCCCCACATCTCAAAATCTTTTTCAGATCCTGATCTTTTCTTCCCTTCTTTAAGCTCCTTCCCAGGTAACTTTTAACCAGGCTATCACCAAATATTACCCCATATGTCAGACAGAACCGTCCAAGATCAGACCAAGAAGGCATCAGACAGATGCAAATTTCATGTCAGAGAGATCCAAAATCCCAGCTCACTTTTAAGAAATGTCACATTCTGTGAAAGGCATGGAAGAATTTATTTCCTAATATTCTTCTGCATTTTCACTCTGTCAGATCTTGCCTTGTGCTGTTTCTGTAGCATAAGTCAGAGAAAGGATGCAGAGAGAGAAACTTTTCCCAGAAAAAAGGAGGTGTGATTCAGGATGGGCAGCATTAAGCAGTGTAAGTGATAACATCACGTTGTTTTGACAGCATACACGCTCATGGCTAAGAGGAAAAGCCAGTGCTCCCTCAGCAACTGCAGCACTCGTGGGACATGAGAAAGGGGTGACCTTAAGTTGGCAAGCAGAAGCAATCTTGGAAATGCATTAATTGGACATTAAAGAAAACTACTGAAAGATTATAAAAGTAAGCATGCATGCCTGTAAGTTTCATTTTTACTAGGTGTTTTATTTAATTGCAAATAAGTAATGGTACCAGATAATGACCTGATGTGAACTGCACATGCAAAATGTTAGTTAGGAGAAGTTTATACACTAAATATATCTAAAAATCCCATGGCCTGTGGACACCGGAAGAAGAGAATTCAATGCATGCTGCACCTCATTGCTCCAGGACCAATGCAGAAATTGGATTTTACCGTCTTACTATGCCTTACAGCTTTGAAATTTAGCTAGCACCCAGCTAATAATTTAGTCATGTCTGCAGACCACTGAATGGTCTACAAGCGGTGTAGAAAACAAAACCAGAATTTAATACTACATTAAACTTGTTTATATTTTATGTATACTTAATAATAACTACTTTATAAGCATGCTGCTTCTGGCATTTTCCCAGAATCACAGAATATACTGAGTCGGAAGGGACCCACAAGGATCATCAAACTCTGACTCCTGGCCCTGCACAGGACAGCTCACACCATGTGCCTGAGAGCATTGTCCAAATGCTTCTTGAACTCCGCCAGGCTTGGTGGTGTGACCACTGCCCTGGGGAGCCTGTTCAGTCCCCAACCATGCTCTGGGTGAGGAACCTTTTCCTGATATCCAACCTAAAACCACTTGACACAGCTTCAGGCCATTCCCTCGGGTCCTGTCACTGGTCACCACAGAGAAGAGATCTGTGTCTGC